>OZ026615.1:59100188-59121188 GCA_964020975.1 Hermodice carunculata | reverse complement strand
TTTTGGTCTCCATACCTGGTCATTAAGGGCTAATGTGTCCATTGTGTGAGAGCCCACAGGGTAAAGGGCTCGGGGAGAGGTAGATATCGGCCATCTCACTATGACACCTCAGCCAGGTGGAACCATGTATGTGTCCCTCCACATGCTTCACCATTAACCAAAGACCCTCTGTCTGACACATTGAAGGTCCTGAATTGACACAAAATTCCAAGATTTTGTTCCAGAGTAGCTGGTTTTATTTCTAATCAATCACATATATTGCAGCTCTGTTTTCACTCTCATTGCTTTAGTTTTTAATAATTTAGGAGATAGAAATTGCTAATGAGAGCTGTAATAGTGAATCAGTTATCTTGCGTGGCCTATGGCTCAATGGAACCAGCCCAGACGTCCGCATCTAATTACAGGTGTGAGAGGTGGTACATATTGGGGCATGTGCAGCAGACGGGTCACCTTGAGGGAGAAAACTTACATACTGGCCAGCAGGCAAAAGCTGACCAGTGGACATTATGTTAACTCTCTCTGTGTCAGATACAGGGAAACTTGACTGCAAAGACCACCCTTGGGGATGACCAAATGTTGGTCTCTCGAGACAGGTGGTCTCTCATAGGAGGTGTGAATAAGATGAACAGTACTAAGCAAAGTATCAGGAACAGTTGGTGATGCTAGACAGGGTTTTTTTCCTTGAATTGGTCTTTTGAGACAAGAACCACTGTATAACACTTGTTTTCAGCTAATGTTTGTCTGCTCCACTCGATAAGAGCATGCCAAGGAAAGCTGTTGATCTGAGACACCTGATTTTGTAGAATACTGCTTACAAACTTCATAGAAAATTGGTATAGAACAAATCAAACTGGGTAAGCAGACGACATTTGCACATCCTGGTACTTTGGGGTATTTTGGGCGTGAAAGGTTTAAGGTAGAGAAGGCTAATCAGGGATGAGACTTTTCCTCTTTTCAGAGGTTTTCCTATTTTTGTGGTCAGAAAAGTGTGTCGTAAAAGGTTGTGTGTTTGGTATGAAAGGGACAAGTCTGATGAAATAATGGAAAGGTGGACATATAGGGGGGTGTTTCCCTCCTTTCATGTTCTTTGGTATTCTCATCCCTGGAACTTACTGTTTGCAAGATCTGCTGCAGAGACAATACGCATGGTTTCCTGATTGCAGATAAAGGGCCAAAAGTATTTGATTTCAGACGCTAGTCTGTTTGTTGCTTCTCGTGATTTTCATAACCACACATCTTGGTGGGTGGGGGAAAGTATCTCTTTCCCTCAAGTCAATACCAACAAAATGATTGCCTGCTAAAGAGCCGCTATGTTTATTGTGTTTGATTGCTCTGGGGAAAGCGACTAGACTGGAGAGCAAAAGGCCTGCTGTGCAAACAAACAAAATGACTGTCTGGACAGAAAACTTGCAGACAGACTATTAAGGACAGCAGAAACATAACCATCATTAAATGGTAGATAGATAGATAGATAGATAGATAGATAGATAGATAGATAGATAGACAGACAGACAGACAGACAGACAGACAGACAGACAGACAGACAGACAGACAGACAGACAGACAGGTAGGTAGGTAGGTGGATAGATGGGTGGACAGACGGACAGACAGACAAATAGATATGTAAAAATAATGTTTTTATTTTTGTGACATTTGCAAAATAATCAAAAATGAAAATACAAAAATAAATAATTGGTATCATTGACTTGTATACATGCATGTCCAACTGGTTGTTATTTATTTATTTATTCATTCATTCATTCATGTTTGTTTGTTTGTTTGTTTATAGATAAATAAATAAATAAATAAGTTCCTGACAAATCTTGCAACAGACGAAACTGGTCAAACTAATCCACCACTGAACATTGTGACCTTTGCTGGGTCCTGTTCATTGCTTTTAAAGAAGGACACAAAGTTCGGATGTCAAGGGTTCAGCATACTGGATCAGAGTTAGACAGAGCCAAGTGACCGATTTATGATCCCTAACCATGAAAGTCAACCAATTTAAACAATAGATAGTCCCTTACAGGGATAACTAGATTAGCCAATCTGACCTGTCAGTGATCCTTTTCAAGTACATGTTCCTGGGCGTCATTTCATGTGAGGATGTTTAGTTGTTAACCGTTTGGGTTACACTATGGATATTTCCTATAATTTAATAGTAGTCATCCTTTACTGTGTAAGTCAACTTTTCAAGTTATGCTATGGATATTTCCCGCATTTTAATAGTGCTCTTTCTTTAGTGTATAACTTAACCTTTTGAGTTAGACTCTGGTTATATCCACCATTTCACTAGTAGTTATTCTTTACTGTATACGTTAACCTTTTGAGTTATTATATGGTTATTCCTCACCTTTTAAGTGTGCCAGTACTCATTCTTCACCGTGTATGTTAACCTTTTGAGTTATACCATGGGCATTTCCCACATTTTAATGGTAGTCATTCTTTACTATGCAATTGTCTGTTCTTGTATGATAAATGTTGTTGTAATGGCCATGTTGCCATTCAAATCATGGATACTCAACGGAATGTAACAGTTCATGGCCAAGTGTAACAGATCAAGACAAAGATCACTAGAGGAGGCTGGAGTATATTTACATGTACATTCACCAGGTGTTCAAAATGGTCTTCCACCATGTTGTCCATTTCCAATGCCAGGGATCAACTAAATTCTTGAAAAGATGAAACTGAATTTGATCTGTTGTGTAGACCTTTATGTTTGGTAAGCCTGTATGGGAATCGTATCAGTTTAGTTACTCATTCATTGACAATTTCAACCGAGGTCAATGTACTCTTAACCCTTTCCCCCTTAAACCGGCCAAAACTGGCTGGTGGTCAAATGTCGTCTGCTTCAGTGTTTTCAACTAATTTCAACAGTTATGAAAAACAATTTGACTGAGAAATGTACAGGAGACTTATCAAGATCACATGCCCCAGGTCAACAGCTTTCCTTGGCATGGGTTGGGCACTTTAGTGCCCAACCCATGCCAAGGAAAGCTGTTGACTCAGTCTTAATTCAAGGGGGAAAGGGTTAATTGACAATAATATGGATCCATACACTTTGTAAACCAGCCTACCTACAATTGCACAGACCATAGGAATGGTCCAGGTCAACAGCTTTCTTTGGTACACTTTGCCCGCAATACACCCAAGTGTGCTGAAGAAAACTGTTGACTCAGATAACACTTGGCATGGAAAGAGTTAACCTCACCAGCTCAGGTTGCAAGACAGGCACGGTCAACTTTCTTTGGTTCTGAAATTACCGTATTCATTCCAATAATAGCACGCTGTGCTAAAGCAAGGAGTTCCTGGAGCAGACATGGTTTTCACAGAGTTTTGTGGTGATGACATGTCCTGATTTACAATACCACAAGCAATTACCCCTATTATATAGAATCCATATAGCATAAAATAACAACAATGAACCCTCTTCTTTTATCATCAGCAGTTAATTTTTAAAAATATTGAAAAATACTGAAATTTTAATAAAAACCCCAAGATTAAAAAGTAAGGAGTGTGCCTCTATTAGGGCATGTGCTACAATGGTACTGAATGTGGTATTACACACTGGGAAAAGCTGTTCATTAGTAGGATTACTGTAAATTCCATGAGTTTGCTGCATTGTTATCTTTGTTTATAGTATTGATAACACAAAATAATGAAAATAAAAAAGACACATCTAGGTAGCATTTTAATGTAGGCTTAACAAGAACCAGGCTCAGAATAGTGAAATTGAAGCTTTAGTTAAATGCATGAAATGCAAAAAAACATGGAAATGTTTACATTTATAAAAAGTGCATTTATAGTGTATCACCCATGTAGTTTTTATCTTTGATGCTTGATCAAAATATTTAGTGAAAAAGCAGAATGTATGAAAACAAGTTGCAGCAAGTTTCAACTATAACTCATGCACAATGATATGTACTGGAAAATGTTACTTTTGATCCACTTGTTAGAGCTGAATACACAAACTTCTAAAATCTTGCCATCTCATCAGGGAAAGTTTTGGACATTGGCTTGGGGTGCATGGAAGTACGTGGCATGCATATTCCTTTCCTGCCAAATCTCTGCTCCTTTTGCTGGGCAATGGTGATAATCGGCTGCCATGACATGAACATATACTGATGGAAACCAAGGATGTCAGGGACATTTGTGGGAATAAAAAAATACTTGGTCCAAACGCATGGGGACTTCATGCTTATACCAAGCTCAGTGTGTGTTTGGAGAAGAATACTATGACTTTAAACAGTTTATTTTGTCTTTTGGCCACCAACTGGTTTTGTCTTGTTTAAGTGGGAAAGACTTAAAACCTCCCTAACTGTAAACAAAATCTGGTCGTAGAATACAGGTAAATACAACAAAGATGCACGATCAAGTGTCCTGAAAGAGAACAGTCTCTATAAGGCATCTGGTCTTCCAGAAGAGGTGGACTTGGTAGAAGTAACGATCATGCATTTGGTATGGATGGGGTAACTTGTGTACACAAGTGGTGCAGCAGACTGCTGCCTGCGATATGTTGTCAGATGCTTGTGTCAAGTACCTCACTGGCTTGTAGTCGGTCTTCCAGACACTGGAGGTTTGGCATGTTTGTGGGATGACAACCCTTCATTGGCATCTTTCAACTTGGCTGAAAGTTACAAATTCTTGAGAAATGGCCATGAAAGCCTGTCTACATGTATTTTGGCATGTTTGGACACCAAACACAAGTTTGTATTCAGGAGAATTGACATGGGGTGGCTGGACTACAGGGTCTCAAATGGCCATATTTTACATGCTTTTTATCTTCAGTTATAAAAACTTCTACCCATTGAATAATGACATTGACAAATTTGAGCATTATAGCCCATGTTCATCCACCACAAGTTGGTAGATCAAAAGGAAACTAAACAGAAGCATTTTTGTGTTGTCTTTTTTTTCTGTCTTTTTAAGTGACAAACTACCTGGCTATGAAATTCTTTGATCATTATCAGGTCAGACTCCACTCTTTCCATATGTACCACATAAACGCTCCTTTGGGCAGTTTCCATATCACTTTGCACAGTCAACTATAATATAATGGAAATGAGTCCTTTATTACCATACCCCTGTATGAATGACTCTTGTTTGGTAAGAAATCAGTGATGTATGTGGGGGAAAAAAGGTACAATAGATTATGTAGAGAATTCTCATATAGCACTGCGAGGCCTGTGTCAATAGAGCCGTGCAATATATACTATTAGCAGCCTCTTGAGAGAGACTGCTCTGCAAAGTCTCAATTTTGTTGTTCTGTTTTACTGTACCAGTTACCATGGTTACGAGAGACGATTTTTTGTCACAGAAGTGGTGACATCTCAAAGTAGGGCCACTCTTTGTCAGCAGAGTGGTGGGCTGTAGACAAAGGTGCCATGATTTAACACAACACACCCGTATACATGTATATACATGTATACACCAGTATGGCAGTAAGTATAACACTAGGCACAGACATTGACACATCACTTTGGGGCATGCGCCTGTTGCTTGCTGTATGGGCCATTTCTCATTGATGAAATGATAATGAAATAGATGTAATAACCATGGATATAACAATGCAAAATAAAATGCACCATGCTTAGAACTCAAGAAAAAGACAGTAATTCAAATTTTCTTTGTTGTCCCCCTTTCCCCCCAGAAAAGAATGCGCCCTCCTCAGTCTCAGATAAACAAACCCCAAGGTCAAAGTGTACAAGTAAACAGACTCATAACTTACCTTCAAAAGAAACAATACGTGTAGCTCACGTTGGATGGGAGCTAAATCTGGAGGAGCTGTGGAAGAGAGCTACAGAGGTGAGCCATGTATCCTCCGCAAGTTTTGTTCAGGCAAGTTTCATTGAAGTTTTTTTGGAAAGGATGCAGTGTTGATGTGGACGTAGACAGGTGCGCTTGCTGATTGGGTAGTCAGAGCTGTCATCCACTAATTAATGCCCCATGTCAGGGCTCCACAGTGAAATTTCTGACTTGATACCTGGCTGGGTGAGGATGGCCGGAGGGTATGCATACTGTATACACATCAATTGGTGTATATCATATAGTAACTACACAGCAGGCAGCCTGTGCCCCGGCCATATGCATACTGATCACAAAGCTGTGTAGTTAGTAAAAGCATGGATGTACAGCACAACACACATCCATGGTGGGGGGTTCAACATCACGCACAGAACCCTGTGGTAGCATAGTTCCCTGACAACAATGGTTTGAGAGAGTGTCACTGACTCAATTGTCTGCTCTTGGACACACATCGATGGGTGATAATCGGGAGCGTTTGTTTCTCATCCAGTGTGTCAACACAGACACGTGTGAGGGAGTGAGTCACAATGTCTCCCAGCACTTTACCCAAACCCTGCTTGAGACAGCCGCCCACACACTGTAATGTTTCCTTTACAACACCTTTTGAGATCATTTGTGTGGCTCTTATTAAACCTTACCGCCTTGAATTATGACTTGTTTAACAGCTTTCCTTGGGGCGTGCTATTGTGATAGGCTGCAGCTACAATTCTCCTTAATTTTTGTGTTCATTAACACTAAAATTAATGAAACCCATTGAAGGAGACAAAATTTTATATTCAGCTGGTGTAGCCACTTTGAAGGGGAAAGGGTTTAAAACAAGGTTTTTAGCAAATATTTGCAAGTTTTATGTGATCTGAAGCTTTATCTCATTGGGGTTTTTTGCAGGAAAGAATAAGCGCACTCCACTCGGCCAAAACCAATCGCCTGGAGGCCCAGCTGGCCCATGCAAAGTGAGTCTTATTTTTCGTTGCTTTCACATGGATATTGTATAAAGACGAATGATTGTCATGTGTGCTCATTGCAAACAGACAAATAGAAATCTGTCTTGTTTGGTATTGAATTTTTCTTCTTTTTTTTTTTTTAATATTTTTTTTTACCCATATCACATAGAATTTGGAATTTTGTTGGAAAAAAAAAACACATTGAAATTAATTGTTTTCAGCAGCACATTATAGTGTCATGTACAACCCTCACCCAACTCTCTTAGATGGTGATTTTTCTCTGATGAAGGGAGTTACTATCAGTTTAACACTGAAAAGTATATACATGAAACAAAATGAAAAAGTGCCACGGTGTCTAGACCTAAGCTGTGTCACTGCTCATGTATGGAGTGAATTGTTCTGTGTCAGACAGTGCAGCAGCTAGAAGTGTCTCCCTTCTTCAGATCTCAACTGACAGAGCCAGGATAGGAGTTGGGGGGGGGGGGGAGAATGTATACATGTAAAATCATTCTGACAACCAAAATAGTTTAATAGTTCTGCCTACTTTCACTTATGAAAAACTATCCAAAAAAAAAGGATTTTCTGAATAAAAAGAAATAGGTGACTATAAAATGGTATGTCATGTTGTGAAATGATGGAATAGGTGGAGGTTGGAAGTGCAGTTGCTTAAAGCTGATGTCACACCTGACAAAATGTGATAGGGCCAAGAAGACAATGTGGGAGGGTATGAACACTGTGAGGGTGCTGCTCTATTATGGTAAATAACCTTACCACAGGAGAAACAAGGAGCTGACCCAGACCAGCACTGAGCATGCTCACATTCTTTGTGGCATACTGGTGGGTGACTTCTCCCGAGGCTGTTGTGTTTTTTATACTTTTTTAAAAGCATGATAGAGTCGGATATTAGGGGGGGGGGGGGTTCAGTCACCAGGCATAAAGTCAAGGTTAAGTACCTCCTAGCATCCTCTGTGGCATCTGGGTTTGAATTATTGTATCTAGGGAAGTGGTCTAGACTACAAATGGGTTAAAGTATTTTTGTTTTCTTCCAGATTTTCTTCCAAAACAGATCTGGTGATGGGTGATTAGTTGAAGTATTTTCGTGCACAAATGTGATTAATTCTGACATGTAGAGTACACAACCTTCACGACGTACTGGTTGAAACATTTATTACAGTTATTACATACCAGTTACTGAACATCAACAAATTTACAGTACTATAACTGTTTTATTTACAGTACTATAACTGTTTTATTGTTCTGGCAGCAGCTTCATATTTGCTAATAACAGCACATTCATTACATTGTGAAGGTAGATGTGGTTGCATGTTTACTGCTCAATATAAAATGTCACATCAAAGGTTTACCTTTATTTGCCTGCAAGCATGCACCCACAGGACCTCAATCCATTGTGGGTACAAAGTGTTAAAGTTGCCTGTGTGACAGCCATTCTGGTTTGTAATGCAGCTTTCCTTCTTGGTACGTGTACCGGGCTGCTGTAAATTACTTGGTAGTATAAAGAAACAAAGAAGTCCACTTGAAAGGCCTACATTCAGAAAATTCCTTTGTTTACACATTCTGAGACAGTGCTGCTTGCATGTTGGTACAAGAAAAGTTATTTAAAGAAAGATGTGTCCTGAAAATTCAAATTTCTTTTTCTTTTCTTTTTTTTTGCAAAACTATACAATCGACCCATTAGATAAAGATCAATACTTTTTAGCGTTTTAATAATTAAGCATGTGTCATGTTAATAATTGTCAATTATTAGGCTGGATCATGAGAGAGGATAAGTCATATACAGCACTAGTCCTGCTGCCAGGAATTCTTTCGCTGAAACTCAAAACCTCTTTGTGGTCATGTCAGTTCTATATTGTTGCAAGTACATGTAAAAGGTCATCAAGTACACGAAGCATCTGAAGCAATTTCAAGTGTCTGATTTTCAAGAAATAAGGCAGACTGTGACTGTGGGTTTTGTGACTCTGTCACAAATTCTGTTTGCAGATGCATGAGAACTAGTCTTTGTGGTGGCTGTGTACAGTGTCTTTGCGTATATTTTAGCCCATCGTGACAAAGTATGTCTCCCTGTGTACCCATGGGGACAATGCTGTTTTTGTGCCCATTTCTCCTCTTCCTGCTCCCCCTCCTCAATCAAGTTCAAAGATGGGTGATCTTGACCCCATTCCGAAGGTCACAGAGCCGCATAAGTGAATTTGGTTTCTGCATGATAGCTTAACTTTTTTTTAGCAATGGCATATATATTGCACAGAATAGAAGTTCTTTGCAAGGGCTTGGTCAAGTTCAAAGATGGTTGACCTTGACCCATTTCCAAGGTCACAGAGCTACATTAGTGAATTCTTCAACACATCGACGCGAATGAGATAGCTCTAGAAGCTTTGGAGCTAGGCCTATATTGCACAGGACCCTAAGGGCGACAACTGGAAAGAGCACATGGGGAGACATTTGTATAGCTATGACATGTCACGTATTTCCATTGTGAGCATATGAACACTAAGTCGCTTTAAGTTTAAAAATATGAATGACCTTAATTTGCATAATTTGGAAATTCATATTGTTATTTTATCAGATGAAAGACTTCACTGATAGGGCTATATCCATGCCAGATATAGAGATTTGAGCTCAAGGGGCTTAAAAATGGAAACGTCTGGTTTTGGAGAGAAAGAAGGAAAGAAATAGAGAAAGAGTATTAAAAAATGTGTGTCTGCACACAGACATAAGAAAATGTCCAATTTGCAAACAGCTCTCTCATGGATTTGTGTGTAGTCATAGGAGCTCAGCATGTTAGCCATGGAATACAAGAGTCCACGCAGGATTCTGAAACTCAAGCTGCACCAAGGAAAGTTGTTGACTTTGGTTTTCCTATCTTGCCAGGTATCCACTCTAATTCTCATTCAAAATATGATCTGTCAATGAAAAAGATGTCAATAAAAACCTGAAGCAGACAAGGTATGACATACAGGCAGTGTAAGGTTGTGTGAGTGATAAAGGGTGAACTTGCCTTTGCACCAGGTGACACGTGGCCAAATCTAGGAAAGGTCTGAAGTCTGTCATGATTTATTGAGGTGAGATGCCTACCGAGGGGTTGATGGGACAGAGAGCTCCAATTGTCATGTCATGGGGTCATCTGTGTTGATGCCTGGTGCCTATACATTAAGTGTCTTCCTGTATGGTACGCTGTCATACAGGTGAACATTTGCCACAGCATTGCTTGATGGTTTCCACTCCAAAGCAACTAAAAGCACCAGCTGTATTTTCACTAAAAACAGTGCACTGAGGGTCCTCAAAGTTGAGCATTGAAAGATCATCTCAGTGTTCATGACAAAGGAGTCAGTTGTGAGTTCCTTCACTATATAATTGTCTACATACAAAAACTAACAATGATGATAGGACCTCAGGAGTTTTATTTTAACTCATTCTATACTATGGTTACAGGCCTTGGTCAGTGGTTCTGGCACTGCCTGGCAAGTCATGTTGCAGCTTCTGCAAGGCAGCTGCAGCATGACTTGCCAGGCAGTGCCAGAACCACTGACTCATGACTATAGGCATGTTGGTACTTGGACAAATGCGCTTTTCATGAAGAATTTGAATATGCAATTGTCATCTTAAATCTAGGTAAATATACGGAAATATCAGGGACTGGTATGGAATGAGTTAAAGAGGAAAAGGTTGAGGCTGCAATAATGTTGTAATTTTGAGAGTCGCAGAGAGACTGCACATACAAACAGTGACCTGGAATTGAAGGCCCATGTAGGCCTATGTCTATCGTAAATGACTGGTGCCTTAGGTGTATGGCATGTATATTGGTCTGTTCAAGGCCTGAGTGCCTGACCACCAAGTGATGTGTGTGTGTGACAGTTATTCAAACAACTGACAACATACCTGCTGGGAGGATGTATAAATGTCAACCACTTTTGTCACACTGCTTGCCACCCTCATGTATGGTCAAAACATCAAGGAGAAACATAGAGCGACAAGAATAACTAGAGAAGTCAGCTTTACAATTTTGTCCAGAAGTTGTTATAAAATCATGACCTTTTTGTTTAACATGCAAACAGTTGTGTATAATGTTTAACTCATTTCATACTATGGTGACAGGCCTTGGTCAGTGGTTCTGGCACTGCCTGGCAAGTCATGCTGCAGCTGCCCTTGTGGCAGCTGCAGCATGACTTGCCAGGCAGTGCCAGAACCACTGACTTAAGATTATAGGCATGTTGGTACTTGAACGAAAGCCTTTTCATGAAGAATTTAAATATGCAATTGTCATATTAAATCTAGGTAAATATACAGAAAAATCTGGGACTGGTATGGAATGAGTTAAGTTTATGAACTGCAAATTTTAAAAGTTGACTTCAGATGTGTGTGTGTGTGCATGTGTGTGTATGTGTGTACACATCCAAAGGTTTCTTTATATGTATTGGATGCAGTAGTATGCTTGACATCAGAGAATATGTAATCGATGAGATAAAGGGAGTCTGAACATCACAAGAATTAAGCAAAGGGGATTAGGCCAGTCATTGTGTTTCATGTTCCTGCAGGGTCATTTCACTTAATTGAGCACAGAGCAGATTATCAGTGTTGATATATGTCCAAACTGCATAACCTTGTTTTCTTTCACACACACACGCACACGCACATGCACACGCACACGCACACATACACATACATATACATATACATATATATATATATACACATGTATATGAAAAAGAAAATCAGATTATGTATTTTGTTGTGCCCCATTTCAAAGAAGGGGGGGGGACATATAGCTTCGTTCATGTAAGTTGATCTATCTGTTAGTCAATGGTTGGTAGACCAAACACTGAGTAATTAGTAACTGGTGAATGGTTGTAGCTAAAGAAGGTTGATGATCAGGATCAGTAGATGACCCCTATTGATTTTGAGTTCAGCAGATGAAAGGTCATACTTCTCGTGACGAAGGTGAAAACAGTGTCCTATTAGTAAGTTGACAACAGTTGCACATACATTCCTTTAACTGAATATTGTTGTGTATTAGAGGTCCATGGTTTTATTGTGCCTTTATGGCCAGTAGATGCCCATACTGATTTTGGAATCATGAGGTCAGAGGTCAAGGTCATGATGACATTGAGACCTATCAACTAGTGTCCAAACGATAACTGAACAATTTACAAAGCCATCTGCTGCTCATCAAGAGATTAAAGAGGGTGGGGCATGTATATTTCACAAACATGTCTTGTTTTTTTTCTTTTTTCTTTTTTGTTTGTTGTTTTTTGTTTTTGTTTATAATATAACTAAATTTCAGACTTTTTTTCAAATTGCAGGTATACAAATACCGGTAATTCGTATCAAGTTCAGGTTTAAGTTCAAGTTGCGCTTTATTTCGAGTTGGTATCATACACAAGTAACATTAGCTCTGACGAGCTATTTTCTAACAGTGTATAAAAAGTATAATCAAAAGACAAGATCTATGCTAAAAAACAGGGAGTAGTTCCTGTGTGGATAAAACAGTTAAATCTTATGGCTAAGAAAGACAAGTCATAAGATCGAATTGTATCAAATGTTTATTATAAAATGTATGTGTGGTGAATAGGAATTGTTTGTTGAATTAGCCCCTGCCCCTCCCCCCCCCCCCCCAAAAAAAAGGAAAGTCATGTATACAAACTGAATGCATGGTACAGTTAAAACTTTGAAAAAAAATCTTGTTGCACAGGAATGTTTGTAATAGTTCTAATGAGGGAGACTAGGGGCCTAACCTTCTGTGGTCTGCCATGGGCCAAACATGCTGTGTGACCAAGTCACTTGTTAAACAGAAGTCATAAAAGTCTTGCAGCCACAGAGAAGAAGCCTTGGGCACCTTCAAGACAAGTTTTGTGTGCAGGGATCACTCACCCCCACAAACCATGACAGGTTCAGACACAACTGTGTATTTGTTTGTGTGACCCAGGATCCCACCAAGGCTTGTCTCTGGTGGGCGAAAAAAGCTGTGGGGCACAAATTTCTGTGACAGCAACTTATGGCCTTGGATCCACAGAATATTGGCATCATTTCTTGTGCTATAGATGTTGATACAGTTTCCATTAATTTGATAAGATGCTCAGTGACCGAAGGATAAATTTCAACCTCATGGGTAAGTTTCATTGACAAAAATAAATGCTGGGTATTATGAGCAATATAGATGGAAAATCAGATAGCTCTGGATACTATGTGTGGTCCTTCACAATAATCAAATAGGATTGTGCCCATGAAGAATAAAGGTTCTGTGCTGGACATTGTTCACAGAAGGTCATGAAAATATCCTAATATTTAGGGAAATCCTTGATAAATGTAGATGAGAAAAGTTGAATTGTTGTGTTTGCTCAAGTACAGTCAATCACAGAAAGATTACATCATTAATATTTACTCACAGAAAAGAAAAGAAACACCCTCTGGTGGGAAAATAACAGAGCACCAGCAGCTGGTGGGCCGTGTGCAGCTTACAGGATTGGTGTTTGACTGGCGTACTTTTACTGAAGTCCCTCATCTTTTAATGAATGATAAACATACACTTGATGGCAGCAAAAATAACCAGATATGGTATTTATCATGTTCACATGCATAGTGATCAGTCAGGCCTTACCACTGGTAGATGTCCTGTCCTCAACAAAAGTTTTCCTGGAGTAGCTGAAGGTTTCAAATTATGAAGTTCCTTTACTGAGTATACTCTCGCCTTTGATCTCATGGCAGGAAGGACAATTTTCTTGCATGTCTTCGTAACTTCTGAGACCAAGACGCCAGACAAGTCTTTATGTGGTAACTGCCATTGTGTATAGGTATGTGCATTATATCTAAGATGCAAACACAGACAAAATAGCTGGGGGTGGAAAGGAGTCCTCGTGTGCATGAACCAACAAACTCAATAGGTCAGGATTGCAGGTGATGCCCCAGGAGGAACTTGATGCCAGCTGGGGTTAACAGCTTTCCTCAGCTTACAGTCCACTCTTCTGGACACCCAGAAAATTACTGACTAGAGACATGAAAGTGATACTTTAGGGTGTCTTCTCTGGAGATTTTAGGGAATAGATTCTTTGAAAATGTAAAATTTATGATGAAAGATGCAGCGGGCAACATTTGATGACAGCACCAATGCATTAGGACCTGCTACTTTTTTTTTTCAAAAAAGGGTTGCGCTCGAGCCCCATTTGGGCTACTCTGAACTGATCAATGCAGTAACAGAAAAATGACTGGGTCTCTGTTCACAGTGTGTCCATAATTATGTACTGTGTACATACTACATGTACATCTTGCTCAAATGTGATACCATAAATCTTGCAATTTATTAGTAATGAGATCTAGAAAATGATGATTAAGTGTGTATCTGTTAGACTCAAAAAGTGAAAGGGTTAAATTTACCATCATCAAGATATTAACTCTTTCAGTACCAACTGTGACTAAATTGGACAACTTAAAATGGACTGCTCTGAATTAAAACAAGGGTGCTAGATCAATGTTCCTTGTAAAAAGACCTTTCATTTAAGTCCCAGCATGCCTGTAATTATACAGTATAATGGACCAGGTCAATAGCTTTCCTCTGCATGCATTGAGTGCATTGTCCCCAGAGCACACCAAAGCAAGCTGTTGACTCAGTCCAAAATGTGGCATTAAAAGAGTTAAGTGGTTATAATCCAATAATGGACATAGCATTATGGGGGACACACAGTTCAGCATTTTAGTTGATAGAAGAGGAGCCTTACCTTGTGTTATGTACAGTCATATCCTCGCTGTTAAAATATGTCCATATAATGATATTTGTCCTTCAGTTAATCCTTGTATAGGCTTGAAAAAAACAAAAAACAATCTACAAGAACGTTGACCACTGATATACCAGTAAAAGTTCTCAAACGGGCGATCGTTGGTTTGTATCCATATAAGAAACTGGTGCCAGATATAATGATAATAGTGTGGTGACTCAAGTCAGTGACTTATCAGTGGTCACAGCCTACTGGCTTTGTGTAGCTGAGATCAGGGAGACTGAGCATGAAAAAATAGGCAAGAGAAAATAAATCTTGTTGCCAGTATGTGCTAAAATAACTTTGTGGCGTGTATGCCAACACAACTGATTATTATCTTCTACACCTGCATTTGGTTAGTGGTTACAGATTTTCTTTTCTTTTTAATGTGTGTAATTTTTTCTCCAGCTTGAGTCCTATGAAAGTGGACCAAGGAGTACAGGTACATTGATAGCATGGCTCAGCATTGAATGTGGTAGTAGGCTGCTACTGCTATGTAGTCGCTCATAGTTAAAGTGTATGTGTCAACACACACTTTTCTTTCTTTCTTTCTTTCTTTCTTTCTTTCTTTCTTTCTTTCTTTCTTTCTTTCTTTCTTTCTTTCTTTCTTTCTTTCTTTCTTTCTTTCTTTCTTTCTTTCTTTCTTTCTTTCTTTCTTTCTCTCTTTCTTTCTTTACCAGCGAATTTGTCTGACACTTTTCTCTGACACTATTATACATAGAAACTCCAAACTTGATATGATTGTACCTCCATACAAGGAGTTGGGCATTTTTATACAGAGGAACGAAGATGTTTAAAATTATGCAAATTAGAGGCATTTGAACTTTTAAATCTTTATTATCTTCAAAAGTATAATAGATAGAGCTGTCATTCCAACATCTACTAGGGGGTTATTGACCCATGCACATCTAATGAATTTAAAGCAAAAGTTTTAGCAATTTAAATTATGCTAATTAGCAGCATTTGAAATGTTAAAACCTGAATATTGTCAAAACTGTTATAGATAGAGATGTCATTTCAACTTCTACTAGGGGGCTATTGACCATTGTGCAAGTAATGAATCTAAAACAAAAGTTGTAGCAATATAGATTATGCTGATTAGCAATATTGGAAATTTTTAATCTTGAATAACTTCAAGGCTATAATAGACAGAGATGCCATTCCAACTTCTACTCTTGTGTTATGGACTAGTTGTACATTGCCATACCAATATGCCTTGAAGACACACACACTGATTTGCTGTGCAGCAAATCATCTTTTCTAGTTCAAACTTGTGTCTTTTGTCGCTGCTGTCTTATACATTTGCAATGTATGTGATTACAGCTGATACATACACATGTATATGTGGATCACCAGAAATAAACACAGTCGGTATGAACGATGATTACAGCTGTGTGGCCAGCCATCAAGTTCAGTCAGTGAGTGGACTATATAGCCTTACTGGCTGTCACAGGTGGACCGTGTACACAACAGCTGGGAGCTTGCCACACACCCAGCATCCTTGGCAAACATCTTGCATGCATAGGTGAAAATAATTCCATGTTCTGGTAAGAGATCATTTAATGGTCTCTCCAGGAGCCCAGACTTGGTCTATTCTTTTTGAAAATAAAAACACGAGTCATGAAAAGTAAGTTGCACTTTGTGGGTAAACTTGTGTTGGTGTTAAGTATAATTAAAAAGATAATTATCTCATCCATTTTGTTGTTTTACAATGGAATTTATTTTGAATGGGGTTGGGGGCGCTTGTTATAACTGCACTTTTTCAGACAGATGACCTTGTGTGGTGATGTTGTAAATTTGTATTATATATACAACTTCAAATGTTCATGCATGCATGCATGCGAGAAACATGGTCACTGGAACAAGCAGAATGTGTGTACCTGGTGACCATTTCTGCCTCAATTGGCTTGTCCTACTTTGTCTTTTTATCATCTGTTTCAATGAGAACCATCAGATAAAAACACCCAAATTATGTTTTATTATTATTCATTATTATTATTTTTTTTTGTGCAGACAGGAAAAAAAAAGGGGGGGGGGGGACAGGTCAAATACTGTAACACATGTATTAAATATGTCTCAACCACTTTTTGGTTTTGAACCATGGGTGCCAAAAGCATTTGTAAGCCTCAAGTAATCCTATGTTGTATTTAATCTGCATTCTGTAAAGATAAAATGATTTCTCAAAATATTTATTTTAACAAGTAGCAATGCTGCTGTAATCATACTGTGAAATGACCTTCTGTCCTAAATAATTGTTACAGTAAGAAATCATGTGATTAAAAAAAACAAAACTTTAAGAATATCCTTTTTAGTTGTGCTGACCATAGGCCACAGAGCTTATGCAATCACTTGCCTGTCCATATGTCCATCTGTCCATAAATATTTGCTTGCAGACATGATACAGTCCACTTTTCAAATTAGCACTGTATAACTTTCAGGACTTATCCAGTACTTGAAAATCTTGGTCAGGTTTAATATTTGTGGTACTGCCAGTAGTATTATGTAATATATATGTTCCAAAATATGACAATTTTAAAAATGCTATTTTTTTGAAAGAGATTTTATTGAATCATCATAAAATTTTTGAGGAATGTCAATCAGGCTAAAAGACCAAAGTGTGTTAAAATTTGGTGGCATCAGCTGCATTATTATGAAAGATGTGGACCAAAGTGTGTTAAAATACATTAAAATAAATATTTTGAGATCGAATACAGCTTCTGATAACAAATGTACGCCAGATGTGTATCATATGTAGACATTTTATTTTGCATAATACAGATGACCTTGACCTCTTGTCTCAGAGTCTTAGGAGGGAATATATTTCAGAAAATTATTTTGTTTATTTTGGTCATCATATGAACTTGTGCTTATGTGTCAATATACATGTATCACTATAGGAATGTTATGCAGAAAAAAGTCTAGAACGTGTGGTGCCCCTGGTGGTATTAAGTGGGACTACTATCATAGTTATCAAAAATATATTAAGAATTCATTATTTTTATTATAAATTGAGGTGGAATTTTTAAATTTACACCAATTATGCATAAGGCAAATGATCAATTTTGTAAAGTTTCGGGTGACCTTATCCTATTTTCAAGGTTATTAAGGATATAGTAAAGGACACTGAATTTGACATGTTGAAAAATAAGAAGTGTGACAAAATCAAATGTACCACAAATGTATGTCATACATAGAAGTTTGATTCCTGCAAAATATGGGTGACCATGACCTACTTTCTTAAGGTCACAGAGCGAATGCATGTCCGGAAATTATTTTATTGTGATGCCCGTGACATAAACTGAGATGGAATTGCAAACCTTACAGCAAATATGCTTTAGGTCAAGTGTCAAATTTTCTAATATGTTGTGTCACCTTGACCTATTTTCAATGTCATTAAGCACTGAAGAAAAGGGCACTACATACAATATATTGATAAAAAATAAGGGGAATGATTCTTACCAAATGTACCACAAATGTGCATGCATGTGAAAGTTTGATATTGCATCATATGGATGACCTTGACTAATTTCTCAGGGTCATGGAGGGAATGCATTTCACAAAATGAATTTTTGGTGACAGTCAACAGATTATATGTCAGCAGAGCAGTAGGCCCATGGACTTCTTACTTCAGACAATATTTATATGTCTGCCATGTTGTCATGTAATGTGATAGAAAATTGATTGTTCGTGTACTGAAGTTCTGCTGGCTTAATGACAACTGACTTTGTCAGAGTAAATTGTTCCAACTTGTTCCAAAAGTCCAGGGAGAAATGAATACATATAGCATAAGGGCAGCCAAGAGATATTTATACATTTATTGTTTGGTTATACATACTCCATCTCTTTTCTATGTGAACTGTAGAAAAATATATGTGTTTGTGTATATCTGGGTCATGGATATAATGATTGCAGTTGTGTGGAACCTAACTGGTTGTGAATAAAGACTAGGAACAGTAATTGTGGCTTTGTCTACATGTCAATCATGAGCATCTGCTTCCTCGTGAATTGTGGTCATTACTACCACCATCTACCTTATCCCCACCCCCACCCCCCACCCCCCACCCCCACACACCCACTCATTGATGATGGTTGTTGGCAAAAGTGGTGACAGGCTGCTAGTCTGGCCAGCTGACATTGCTGTCTTGTCATATTACAAAATGTACAAGAATAAAAGTGTAACCATCTTCATGTTATATTAACAATTAGGATCAAGTTGAGGGATATATATATATATATATATATATATATATATATATATATATATATATATATATATATATGTATATATTGAACATTGCACAATGCATTGATTGCGGGACAGTTGCACAAAAATACATTTGATTTGATCAAAGTGAATCATGGCCACAGCATATATCATATCATTATTGATGTTCTGAAACATTTGCTAAATACATGTACTGGTTTCATGTATTATTGTATTATACCCCCCCCCCCCCCAAGATCATGTAAATACTCATTTACAAACCATTGGGTATGGAATACACAAAATGTAAATATAATGCCATACAGTTACCAGTTGTAGGCCCCCAGAATAGGGATTATGTATCTTACACTGAAGTCCCCCCCCCCCCCCCCGCCCCGGCTATGAATTAAGAAGCGGCACAGGGCACAAGAGGCAAGACACCCTTAGCTTAGTGGAGAAGGTTGCTCCGATAGTGGACACAGGTCCAAAAGTATGGGCGGGTTTTTATATAAGTGGTAAAAAGTCCATGCAGGACCTTGTGTTGCATAAATCCTTTCCCCTTGAAATCAAACTGAATCAACAGCTTTCGTCATTTGGGTTGGACAGTTAGTACTCAAAAGAAAGTTGTTGACCTAGAACATGATATCTTGATAGGTCTCATCCCATATCATATATCCATGGTTATAACTTTATTCACTAGTTGAGTATTTCATTATTTCCTGCTTGGCATTGTGGTGTCCTATTTTCTTTAATTGTTGTACTGTGCTGTGCGTTTTGTATATATACTGGGTCATTCATGTGCTGGAGACCCTCTTAATTAGTACCTGTTGTACTGTTAAACCATCCAGAATAAATAAATATGTTTAAATCAAATCTATAATCATCATAATGATTCAAATTGTTTTTCATTACTGTTGAAATTAATATAAATTTGTAACTGTTGTAAATATATATCTGGATTGAATTTGAGCTCAGAAATTTAAGAAATTAAGAATAAAAAACAAAACAAAAAGAAAAACAAACAAACAAACAAACAAAAGTCAAAGAGACACCTTTAATGTTACCTTTCAGTGGTGACAAGGGTTGATCAGAGATCATTGATAGTGACTGAATAGCTGAACAGCTGGAAACGGTCAAGTAGATCCCAGACATGTACCCTGTCTGTCCAGTGAAAAATGAGAGCTGGTCTGTCACCATTGATGTGATGCTTGGCAGGGTGTGCTGTTCAGTGACAGTCCTATTGATTGTAACTATTTCTACGCAGAATTATGATGTCTGCTGTGTACAGAATATTGGGGGTCCTCAGACAAGCACACAGATCATCAAAATGTCTTTTTTTATTTTATTTTTTTTTTGTATAACAAGGACATCTTTATCCATATAGTGGTACCTGCTGTCAAGATCATCTGTCTTTAGAGACCATATATCTTTTTAATTTTGAAGATAGTCCTTTCGTGATACCAGAGTGTATTTCTGTAATAGATATACTTGTATTTTAAGACCATTTGTAATTTCAGACCACTTTCACTGGCTGTAGGGGTGGTCGTAGATAGCAGGTTTCCATTGTACTGGTGAATTAATATATTTTTATTTGTGCAGTGGATGTCATAAAATTTGGCTGATACCAGTCCAACCAACACAGATGTTAAAAATGTATCTGATGCAGCAAAGAGTTTAAATCTGTTCAGGTCAAAAAGCAATTTGAGCCAATGGTTACAGTAGTATTTTCTGTACAGTTACCTGTCTGTGTAAGCAACTTTTTACAGTAAATGCATTGATACACCTACATGACAAATTTTGGGATGAACCAAAAAAGAAAAAGAAGAAAAAAGGCACTTTACATCAGAATACTTTACATCAGAATATTGTCTATGTATGTCTGGCATAACTTAGTATGACTTTTTTTATTTTTAATTTCATTCTTTATGATTAACCAAAGTGTTTTATGAATGGGGCACATTTGATGGATGTCCACATTAAAGAGAGGGTTGCCAACCATGACGCACTCCATCATCCTCCCCTGACACCTATAACAATGTTACAAACCTACACATGAAATGAATAAAGTTTCAAACAAGTTCCATTGTTCTGCTACATATGTTTTTCCGTCTGCAAATTCTTCCATATGTGCTGGATCAATTGTAGGGGAAAGAGAGGAGGGGTGGGGTACTTCCGTCACTTCCAGTTGTCTGATTTTACTTCCCCTGAACTTTCCAATACATGTATTGCTAATTTTTGCTGTATGATTCCTAACTGCAGTGTTTCCGCGTAGTCATGATATGTTATTGTA
>OZ026615.1:58479988-58489988 GCA_964020975.1 Hermodice carunculata | reverse complement strand
ACTGTTTCCCTTTACAAGATGCATTACGTTTTTGGACGCTTTCAAATAAATATGTTTTCCAACCAATGAACTGTTTTTTTTTATCTCCGTTAAAAGCAGACTCTGCACTTATTAAAGCATAAATGAGAGGCTCCTGTGATTTTGACGAGTATATCGGACATTCCAAAAGAAAGCGATGAACTTTCACAGGGGTACCACAAGCTCATGTTGGTGTTGCAAATTTAAGGAGATGAGCGCTTACAGTACAACGATCAATTGGTGCGGGGGACATAAATTATTACTTATAGTTACTATACTTATCTTAACATACGAAGATCATTTGATTGATAATAAGGATGCCTGATTATTTGTATATATTTTGGACGCATCATGGAATTTCCCTCGTTCCGTTGGTGCCCCCGCTGTAAAGTGGAAGTTTTCCTAATAAATTATTATCATCATCATCATCATCATCATCATCATCATCATCATCATCATCATCATCATCATCATCATCATCATCATCATCATCATTATTATTATTACTATGATTATTATTATTAGACCACCATAAGGGACTGGGACTTGCTTGACATTTTTAACAAATTTTCCTCAACAAATCAATCAAGATACTCTTTAAATAAAACTTCTTATATAATCTATTACAACTAGTCATAAAGAAAATGTCAATTCTCTGCTACGATATCCATCTTGCAGCTTTTGGGGGGAAATTTAATAATTTTCTTGCACCTTGACTGGATTTAATTTTATCTGGAACATTAACAACCATTTATCATTATATATACATGGGACTATGCAGAAGCCTTGTGTTTTTTATGCCACTGACTTGAAAATTCCGATCTTGTTTCATGATATCAAAAAAGTTCTGTCCTGTTGTTTTCGTTGTTGTTGTTGTTGTAGTTGTTGTTGTTGTTGTTGAGGAAAATCTTGTGAACACAAATTTTCTTAATATGGATGAGATTAGCCACGTTTCTGTTATTGCTTAGATATTATAATGGAAAAAAACGTTAACTTCATCATTTAAAATTTTTCTGGCATTCAAATGAAAGCATGATACACACTTTCTTTTTTTTCATTGAATCTGATTTGCATGTGGGTGTGTTTTCTTTCCTTTTTGCTGGTTGAGTGGACATTAAAATCTAACAAATCACGACCTTTGCAGTAAGTTCGGGATTTTTTCTGTGTCATCGTAACTGTGTTCTAAATCAGGTTGTAAATCTTGAACAATATTGATATCGATGCCAAGTGCACGTATCAACGAAATTACCGATATTAATATTCTCTTCTCCACCTTTGTCATCCCTATGATTTGTAATGTCTTCTGCAACATCCATTGGGTATAAAGATACTATCCTCGTGCTTGTTTTACAATTTATTTACAACAGGTCTTTATTGGCATTGCATATTGAATCAATAATACCAGAAAGCAGGTGCTGATCCAGAAATTCCGAATGGGGGGTGCTGCCGGGGGTATGAGGGTTGCAACCCTAGCCCGCGAAAGTTCCTGAATTTTAACATATTCTATAGCCATTCGACGCACTTTCCTGGCATTAAATTCATTCTTTTAAGTAGATAATAATATAGTTCCCCTTCAGTTTCACTCAAGGTATACATGTACCTATCTATTATTTACAAAAATTCTATTGCTGAAGTTGTATATATTTGAAAGAAAAAAGAAAAAAATATCTTACAAGAAAAAAAAGGGAGAAATCAGCATAAACAGAGTACATGTACATATTCATATGGATTTAAAAGCTTATTATTATTATCATCATCATCATCATCATCATCATAGTTACTTAGTTAGTTAGTTAGTTAGTTAGTTAGTTAGTTAGTTAGTTAGTTAGTTAGTTAGTTAGTTAGTTAGTTAGTTAGTTAGTTAGTTAGTTAGTTAGTTAGTTAGTTAGTTAGTTAGTTAGTTAGTTAGTTAGTTAGTTAGTTAGTTAGTTAGTTAGTTAGTTAGTTAGTTAGTTAGTTAGTTAGTTAGTTAGTTAGTTAGTTAGTTAGTACAGTGATATCACGGTCTAGGTACTCCTTCACTTAAGACTTTTTCTCTTGAGAAAATATCTGTTTCAATCCTTTTATTACTGTTTTTCAAGAATACATGAAAAAGTCAGGAGTGAAATTTGTTTCTTCACATTGGTATTAGAAAAGAAATGTTGATGCTTTAGCAAGTCTGGAATCTCTTTGCTGTCATTGTTGGGTTTTGGAATTAATGAATATGCATCATGTTTTTCTGTACTATTTGAAAATTACTTCATTGGCTATGTTGTGCTGTGGGCTTTGTTCTCCGACGCATAGTTATAGTGGAGGTAGAGTGTGTTTGTAATGTTGCAGATTCATAAATATCACAAAAACGATGTAGGCCTACTTTACTCTTTTGCTGTAAACTTAGGTGACTGACAAGTCGGGAGAACTAAAAGGTGATAGGCCTAACAGTTCTCTTTTTATTTTTGGCAGAAGTAATGAAATTTATGTTTTTGGTGGTTAGGCCTATACATTTTGGAAATGAACTATAGTGTCTGCAGTTAATGATGAATATTTCTAAGGTTGAGAGGACCGGTTTAAAACCACCAGTTGCCTTTTATGGGTGACTGCCTGTCTCAAGTCAGGAGTGAAATTTGTTTCTTCACATTGGTATTAGAAAAGAAATGTTGATGCTTTAGCAAGTCTGGAATCTCTTTGCTGTCATTGTTGGGTTTGGAATTAATGAATATGCATCATGTTTTTCTGTACTATTGGAAAATAGAGCACATTAACAGTATTGTTTGCTCCTTTTGCCTGTTTTTATTTGTTTACTAGCAAATTATTAAAGAATAAAATCTTCCGCTAGTATTTTCTTCCTATGACGTGCTTGAAAAACTAACAATTATAAGTTTGCGACCTTTCTGGGATAATATTTTCAAAAATTACATAAGGTACACTTAGGATTTTATTTTATAAATTTTACACTTAATCATAAATTTGAATACACACTTATGTCTTCGAAGATATGAGACGCAATTCCCCCCCCCCCTTAAATATTGTAATTATACATGTATTCGACAAAAATATATTTGATTTAAATTGGAAATGTTTTTAAGGGAATATAATATTGGTTACCACATCTCTCCATCGTTACATGTAATGACTAATGTTCAAATAAAAACAAAATGTGATAGCGAATATATATACACATATATGCAGCCACTAATCTTGTTATTCTCGTGACCTGACCATTTCTCTTGTAAAATGAAAAATTTGCCCCTTTCTCTTGTAAAGTGTAAATTTAAAAAGGCTCATTCACTTACGTTTACAAAATGGGATATTTATCTGCACCGTCGAAATAACTTGGCCCCCTTAAGTTAAGAATATACACATGGCATGTCCATGCACGTGAAAGAGAGGCACAGACCATACTTCTTCTTCTTCTTCTTCTTCTTCTTCTTCTTCTTCTTCTTCTTCTTCTTCTTCTTCTTCTTCTTCTTCTTCTTCTCCTTCTTCTTCTCCTTCTCCTTCTCCTTCTCCTTCTCCTTCTCCTTCTCCTTCTCCTTCTCCTTCTCCTTCTCCTTCTCCTTCTCCTTCTTCTTCTTCTTCTTCTTCTTCTTCTTCTTCTTCTTCTTCTTCTTCTTCTTCTTCTTCTTCTTCTTCTTCTTCTTCTTCTTCTTCTTCTCCTTCTCCTTCTCCTTCTCCTTCTCCTTCTCCTCAGGGGGTGTGCTGGAGCCCCTGAAGCACAATCCCCCCTCCGCACCTGTAAAGTAAAGTATAAACAGAACTTATCAAACAGGTCTTGTTTAATCGTGCATGTGTGTCAAATTATATTCTGGCAAGACTCTACAATAACACCAACCTACAAATTTTATGCCAAGGAAATATTTGAAATAAATTTTACATTCTAACAGACACGTTTATGTATAATAGATTCAACCTTCCAAAGTTGGGACTTGTATAAATGTTACGCTTTCATAAAGCAGACATAAATACTGATATCCTGAAGTAAAACAGACACATGCCCTTCATAACTATTTTTATTACTCCATCGTATATACAAGAAATGGTAACCTCCAATTACACTACACTACACTATGATCCAATAAAATACAATACACCACTCTCCTCAGTACCATGCGTGCCAGTCAACACACAAATAAACTCGTAAAGAAAAAGTGAAAATCATACTTGTAAGTAGGAATATTAATACAAAAAGACAAATGATGAACAAGAACGATTTGATAGCTGTTTGACACAATGTATAGCTTAACCCATGACAGTTTAATGTTGCCATGACGAATTTGGAAATTGTCAAACAATTTCATAAATCGTCACGTTTTTAAGTTTTGAAAAATTGTTGTCTGGCGATTGAAAAAAAAGTCCTGAATAGGAGAGGTCACAATTACCAATTATCTGTGTATTCAGCTGAATACACAATCCAATACACAGAATTCTTGAGGGTTAGAGATCTATACTCCCATTGGATTGCACTTTAATTAACCTCAAATTAAAAGACTACTTTTAAAGCTGCAAGCATAAAATTTTTGTGATTATTTCAGCTATGTATACATAATTTTAGCCCACAAATTTTGCTGTTTCTGCAACTCGTGGTTTTAAAGTTATTAAGCTGTAAATTACAATGAAAAGTAATAGGAATACACAACTCTAGCCCTGAATGACTTCTTCAGGAGAGCAGTAGAAGCTTCTGTTCTTGCTCTCCCCTATTAACTAAGGTGTCATCTCATTTTGAAGCTTATCCAAACTTTTGGCAATTTATAAGGTGATGAATTTCATCCCCAACAACCAAATATATATTATAAATTCTGTCATCTTTGAGAACATCAACGGACCTTCTATGTCTACCCTTTTCAATATTAAAATTTTGCGCTATTATTCGGAACCAATTTACTTGTACGATACGGATTAGAACTTTGCGACAAAAAAATTCTGTTGGGTACACTGGATCAAATTGTAAACTCAATATCATGGGAATATGATAACATGTATAGCATATTCGAATGGACATACTATATATATATATATATATATATATATATATATATATATATATATATATATATATATATATATATATATATATATATACCAAAAGTGTTCAATAGGATATATGTACAATGATTCACTACAGTTACATGAGAAAAGATATCACACATAATAAAAATATAAACATAAAGCTTAAAATACATATTACAATGAAAATCGGAACCAAAGACTGATTTGTCACGTTGACAAGCATAGAAAGGGAGGTCCCGCTAAACCATCAGCGTCAAAAGTATTGGCTAGGTTAGAAAATTTTGTAGGTCAGAGGCATCTTTGAGAAACTGACGACCGGCTTCATCAAAAATTGTACAAGCTTCATTACTTAGCCATTGGGCGATATCGCCTATCAAATAACATATTTTAGTAATTATCGAGGAAGCCATAAAATTTTGCCAAACATGTGACAAATCTGAGTTCTTTAGTTCTCGTCAACCTCCCAAAATAGTCTATTCCTGAGATAGCCAATGATGGTACATGTGAAAAAGAAATGATAAATATCTTCCGTGCCGTTGTTAAATAAATCGCATATTCCATCACAGAGGCCCGCCCCATCGTTTACAATCTGCATTTTATCCTAAAATGGCGATGCAAGCTCTAAATTTTTATTGCACCCGTCTAAAATCCTGAAAATTTAAAATATATGTTTCTTGGGAGGCACTTTTCTTGAAACAACTCATATATCTAAAGTACTTTTTGTATCCATGTGTCGAAAAATTCTAAATTCCAAGCTTCACCGCTTAATTGCGAGTACTTGGTAAGCTAGTCTCCATTTGTACCCAATCCATCCCTGCATTATCTAGCATACCTTTAATTCCTTCACAAAATGGCCATGTAGTGTTACGTACGTCCTTGTTCGAATCGATTGCACTATTCGTCGAAAACTTGCTTACAAAGCATCGTATCAGTTATGGTATATTTCAAGTGATGACAGTATTTAACCCTTTACACGTCAGCCATTAGGTGCAACGGAACCCAGGTGGCGATGTAAGCTGGGGTTGCTCTGATTAGCAAAATTGTCCATGCAATATCATATTGTCTGGATCTCATATATTTTTGAATGGTGGCCATGGAACCTGTCCAAGCACCACGTCCATGTAAAAGGGAGGGTAATACAACTTTTTCATACAATGTGTTTCCATAAGGGACCCATTTTACATTAAAATGTCTGACCAAAATGCTAGGTATGTAGCCTTTCAGCTTTTTAACCTTCAGCACAGGTAATTTCTCGACATGAGCTACATCACTGAGATTTTTAGAAAATAACACACCAAGATGTTTATAGCAATGTGTTTCCTCAATGAAAATATTACCCAAAGACCATTTTCTACCTGGGTTGGTTCTCTGACCAATGACCATAACTTTCAATTTCACACAATTAAATCTAAGACCCCATTTAACAGCAAATGCGTCTGCTACCGCCAGCATTTTGGCAAGTTGTTAGTCATCTTCTGCCATAAGAACAATGTCATCAGCATATAGTAGTGCAGGTATTAACATATTTATGCAATTGATATCCAAGTTTTCTTTAGTTAACATTGCAACAAGGTCAGTAATTATTGTAGTAAAAAGCGTTGGGTAGAGGATGCAGCCTTGTTTGACGCCATTCATTACATCAAACCTGAAAGTTTCAATCAAACCAAAAATGACTTTATTCTCAACTCTAGCACATAAATTTTTGACAAGCCTCAAAGCTTTACCTTGTACTCCAAGTTCCCATAAATTACTAAAAAGATGGTCTGGAGAAATAGTATCGAAGGCCTTTGATATGTCAAAAAAGGAAGCCACGTTTTTTTACGATCGTCTTTTCTCATACTACAAATACCTTTTAGTGTAAAAATGTGGTCTTCAAGTCTGCGTCCTCTCCTGTAGGCACCGTGTTATTTCCCAAAAATATCATCATTTTTCAAATCACCCATAAATTGATGTTCAACAACTAATGCAAATAATTTATATACGTTGGGTGTAATCGTAATTCCTCAATAGTTGTCAATTTTGTCCTGCTTACCCTCTTGATGTAGACGTTTCACCATACCACGAAACCAATCACCAGGATATTTTTCCGCAAATAACTCACTTATGTGGTCATTGAAGAAACACTATACATACAACTGTGCCAGATATTGTTGGTTTACAAACTTTCTGTAAACAAGTACCTATTTTCAAAATGATGACGTGAATTTAGTGCAAGTGCAGTGGTCAGTTTTGGCCAGTTTAAAAGAAATAGTCTTGGTTTCAGTCACGTTGCGTGCTCAATGAAGGAGCGCGAACTCACAAAGAAGTTGAGTATTTCTCACTTTTTCATTTGTGTTTGGCCCGGGTTTTAAGTCTGTGTGCCAACACAGACATATTGTTTTTCTTTTTCTTTCTTTCTTTCTTTCTCTCTCTCTCTCTCTCTCTCTCTCTCTCTCTCTCTCTCTCTCTCTCTCTCTCTCTCTCTCTCTCTCCAGGCAAATTTGTCCGACATTTCATTTGAAAAGTATCAAACGCAGAAACTCCAACTTGCACAATTATACTTCTATAGATGAAGTCTCGCCTTTTTATCATGAGAAGTCATGCTTTTCGAAATTATGCAAATGAGGGCTAATTAAAGTTTTAAATATATACTACCTACAGTAGATGTTGTTCCGAGTGTATAGGAGTTCGATCATAGCAAGGCAAACGTCATCTCAAATGTCAAGGTCAAAGGTCAATTTTAGGCCAAAATGTCATTTTTGAAGTCAAGGTTCAATTCAGGTAGAGGTCATCTCAAGGTCAAAGGCCACTTTTGATGGTGGCTTCTTGTAGCGCTAACTTGGTCAATTTTTATCCAGTTTTGATCATGTTGGGCTCAAATTGTAGCTATTGTAACACTGTACATTTTTGAAACTTACATGTGGCCTCTAAAGGTCAAAGGTCAAGGTCATTTGGACCTTTGAAAGTTTCATCCAGTCATAACTTGGCCAATTTCCATCCAATTTTAATCATGTTTGACTCAAATTCTAGGAATTGCAACAATGCATAAAAACATGTAACCTCAAAAGGGCAAAGGGCAATGTCATTTGGCCCTTTGAAAGTTTCACCTTGTCATAACTTGGTCAATTTTCATCTGATTTGGTTCACGTTGGGCTTAAATTGTGGGTATTGTAACACTGTGCAATTTATATGTGTCCTGTAAAGGTCAAAGGTAGAGGTCATATGGACTTTGAAATTTGCACCCAGACATAAGCTTAATGTAATGTGAAGTATCAAAGGATAAAGGTTGTAGCATTTAATATTTACAACTTTTGAAGGCACACAGACAGATTTGCTTTGAAGCAAATCCTCTTTTCTAGTTTTCTTTTTTTCTTTTGACCTCCAAGTAAATTCAGATAAGATTGAAATCTTTACTTGTACGTGGGTTCAAGTTTTACAGTAAAATGGGAAAAATTGGTTGATTAAATTTCCATACTCCTGAAGCACAGATCTGAAGATCTACATTTGCCTGGTCCATGATTGAGGTTACACACAGCTGACGTTTTGTGTATCAACCGGAAACACTGGGATTTTTTAAAGGAATGTACATCAAGACGTTTTGGCAGGATCCGCAAGGTAACACAGTTCCATCTGACTGGACATTTGCAGATTTGAAACAAAATCGTTAACTTTTCATTGGTGTATAGATTAAATATAGATTAAACTTGACAGACGGTTGTCTAATTAAGCTATAAAATATTGTGAAATTGGCCTTCTAGTATCGTACAAAGGATCTGTCATGTATACCATTTTCAGATTTTGAGCCAATATTGTTATAATATTATCAAAGAATTAAATTTCACCACATACACAAAAATAATTCGATTTGAGTAGCTTTAAGCAGTGCTCCCCTGTTTCCGTAATGTACACAGTTACGTGCTGCACATATGTGTGTGTATGGGGGGGGGGGGGGGGGGGGGTACTGTCAATGATGCAGAATAATTTATGGGAAAATTGAGAAATGCGATTTTGAAAATAAATCAAAGATTCATGGGCAAAGCATGGAAAAACAAAATGAACGTGCGAAAACTGTAATAATAAGTAATTTGACGCCATTGCTGGTGACGAGAACTTTCATCTCCTTTCACATAATATCTATAAACAAGCATCTCTATAAATATACAAAATAAGTTTTTAAAAGGATTTTTATTTTAAATAATCCTTACCCATTAAACACATACAAGTTCCACTTTCGTTATATTATCATGCTTCGTTTCAGTCAGTATTATATCTCTTGATGTTGTGAAGAAAAAAAAAACGGTTGGCAAATTTGTGCTTTTACTGTTATTATTGTAAAAGTGTCCTCATGTCTTCTAGAGCTTTGTTAAACTGTGCAGCAAACTTGGATGAACTTGTAGTGGGACAGGCATGCCAGCTGTTGATGTTAAGGTTAACTGCAAAGAAATAGACATTTCATAGTTAGCATTGATTCATTAATCGAGTGACGCAAGTGTTAGATGGAAATTGTCGAGTTCAAAATAATTATCCCGTATTGTCTGCGGATTTGAGGGTACTCAGAAGTGGTACAGATTTGCACTACAACAAATGTCCATGGAATATGCATAGTGGTGTTTTTGCTTGCAGTCCACAGCTGCAATGTGTGGCCAACTTTATTTTGGGAAATAATTAATACGGAATGTAAACAGTTAATATAAGATACTACTAGTCTTTGTCTTTAAATGTATCTAAGTTAGAGAAAGTTTGTTTTGCATAGAAAAAGAAAACTTACCCACATCATCCCCTGCAACCAGGTAAGCAATTCCATAACCGTCCACGTATGGGGCACCAAAACCACCTCCTGCAGTATTCCAACACAACTTTGAACCTCTCTCGTATACCCTTGTGGGGGTCTGAGTTGTGGAGAGTCTAAATGGAATATTCCAAGCCTACAAATAAACATAGATTTTGTAACGTATCGAGTCTTTCGTGTCAGGTACGTATGTGGCTTATAAATACCACTATTCCATGGAATCTAACT
>OZ026615.1:58459988-58474988 GCA_964020975.1 Hermodice carunculata | reverse complement strand
TTGTCCATTTCCAAGGAGGCCTAGTTTCGATGTATCTGCTAAGTCCTGAAACAACCCGTTTATGATATGGTGTTGTTTATTGTGGTAAACTGTTATTTTTAATACAAAACGTTATTAAAGTCGAAAAAGGAAATGGATGGACATAGAAATGTTGCTTGCAAAGTATGCCTTTGGCTATTGTTTATGTAAACACGGTTCAAAAAAGTGTTATAAGTGACATATTATGTAGGGACTGCACTTTACGTATAATCAGTTTTGTGTTACATGAAATGAATGGTTAAAAATCAATGAATAGACCAATTTGCTGCAATGCTTGATGTCATTATTTCAACATATACATTATTTTCATCACATCAGACTGTCACAAGTTGGTACTTATGCGGTGAACACATCCTCAATCTCCCCCCTTTTTTTCTTTTTACAGGAAATCTGCATGCATGAAGGTACGCGTTTCATGGTTTGTTATATGCGTGCATCTAGTTTTGAATGTTCCATATATGAAATGGTTTTTGAATTTCACTGGTGTATCTATTACAACATCCACAGTAATGTTTTTCGATTCATCTTTCGTCAATGTTTATCATCATCATCATCATCATCATCATCATCATCATCATCATCATCATCATCATCATCATCATCATCATCATCATCATCATCATCATCATCACCACCACCACCACCACCACCACCACCACCACCACCACCACCACCAGTAGAACGGTACAAACCTTGGGAATGTATTCATCCAACGTCACCATAAACATTGCTGATTCAATCGTTTCAAGGGACTTCTTATTGACCTTATTACCGAGTAACAGTTGTCTTTGCTGTTAAAGGGAAAGATGCCATAACATGTTGTATTTAAAAATGGTCAGCACAGTTTACATTCACTTCCATATTTAAGAGAAAATAGAAATTTTCGAGTGACTGCTTTTCAATAACACAGCGTATGTTATATATTTTAAGAGCATGCCTACATTTAACGATTCTTTTTATTGAAAGGGTATTTCCAGAAACAGGATACCAAATTTACAGAGCGTACAAGACTAGCATGATATTCTGTAATGTTTCGTTTACATATTAACCCTTAAAGCGCTGATTTAAGACCGAGTCAACAGCTTTCCTCGGGTACTTTGCGCGCAATGCGGGGAAAGTGCCCAGGGGAAAGCTGTTGACTAAGACTACTTTTTGTTTTAAACAAGGCTTGCAGATATTTGAATCAAAGGTATCTTTCATGAGGAATTTGAATATTTTCACCATTATGTGTTTAACGGTAACGAGAAAACGACTGTAGCCGTGATTAGCACTTTGAGGGTTAAAGGAAGAAACGACGAACCTTTGCCCACAGCGATCTGTTTTGAGAGGTCAGAGCAGCAATGCTACACCCAGGGCTGTCATCTGATGGACAAAACATATGGGATTTTATCAGCATGATCCGGCTTTACTTACACCTTGGGCAAAACTGGACCTGAGAATTTCTTCCGCCTGATTGAATACGAACGTTTTTCCAAAAAGGTAAATTTACTGTGTAATTTAAAATTTGTTACCTGAAACTCTATTGACAGTAAGTTACGGTCATATTTGCTTATAAATGACTTACATTTGCTTAGGTTAATGCAATGTAACAGTATATAACTGAATCATTAGAATAACGAATTAAAACACAAATCGACCGTTAATTGCAAATATGAGTATCCATTAGGGTTTAAACTTTAGAATTAGTCCCTGGTGTTTTCTTTCAATATATATTACATACTACCATATAAAACTGTTCCAAATTATTTAATTACTCACATGCTCATAAAAGTAAATATTTTTTGTTATTTTGGAATGGAATATTGTCAAACATCCTGCTAAAAATAACTTGTCGGTCCGCCGTTGTCATTTCACCCCCATGTTTAGATTACTCATAAACAAAAGCACTCATTGTACACAAATGGAGGCCTATGGCCCTATGCAAAATATAGCCACAGGCAATAACAAAATTAGCTGCACAGAAAGATACGACCAAGTCGTCGCTTTGTTACAATTTACCCCCCAGGAATTCTAAGGAACAAAATTTCAGAAACATTTTTACCCTCCCCCCTGCTGTTTCATGTACTAACATTGGTAGATACTGTTTCCGTTGTACCAATACAGAGGTAATCTGGGCTGTTTACGTATTGGGACATGGACAGGACAGCTTTTTTAATATTGTTTTGTACCATGTGTGAAACTATTTTGAATTATACAGGCTATCCAAATAACTAATATAATAATAATTATACAGTGAAATCTCCCTGTAAAGACAACCCAATTGACTGGTAAAATTCGGTTTTTATGGGGAATAGTCTTGATATCAAATGTAAAATATTAAGAAAATATGAAATAGGGACCAAGAAAGGTAGTTTAATTCTAAGAGTCATGGATAGGTCTCAATTGGGAGATATCACTGTAATGAATAATTCAAAGTTGATTGTACATGTATTGATAAATAAACTATTTTATTCCCTAAAATTATTCTATGAAAGAATCTTTTGAAGAGCACTCAAAACATTCACCTGTACATATCAAAATGCATACTAACTTTAATTTTCTATGATAATAATAATAAGATTAATAACAACCATTCCTTGTAGTGATAGCTTTTGACAACTTTTCAAAACTGTAATTAAAATACACAGATTTCTGTTCTCTATTTTTAACAATATAAATCGTAATATCATTTCTGTTTTAGTTTTTAATTTTATAGAATAAACAATTCCTGTGACAGAAAAAAAAACACAAACAGCAATTAAGATTCATATTTGTCTGAAATAATAAAATAACACAAAAACACACGGGATTGGTTAAATTTTTGGCAATCAACTCATTCCCTCATGTTTTGCTATTTTTACACACATATGCTCACCAACCCAAGTTCATGTATGTGAATACTGACGATTGCAGCTTGTGAATTTTGATGGTATTTTTATGTATCCAGTCTGCATGTATTGTGTGTGTGAGCATCATTAGCATTAATTATTCAGTCATTCAAGCGATCATTGTACTTATTGTTCGTGTTGTTTTATGTGTTGATAAGTATTTAAAAAACAGATTGGTACCTGCTGTAGGATTTACCTCTACTAAAATGGAAGTCCTTTAAATAGTCTTCATTGCCACCCCTTCAGGATATGGGCCTTTTTACTTCTTTGTAAATTTACCTGCCATTTAAGACCACTAGCTATCGCTGTATGTGACCACTTTTGTCTGGTATTAATAGGGCCCTCTTAAATGGCAGGCCCCACTGTACAATAGAACATTTTACAATGAGCCGACCAGAGCTCAACATCGGCTCTAGTTTAAATATTTCTGTAGCAACTGAGATAGATCTCAAATGGTGGTAGCCCTTCTTACCCCACCCCCTCCATAGCATAGTTTTGGTCTTATCCTTTTCACGGATACAGGACTAATACCTGGCTGTGTCTCCCTCCTGCCCCCTTTTTTGGCCTCCCTCCTCCCAACTACTGCTATGGGAAAATATTTGGCCCCCCCCCCTCCTCAGTGAGGTTTTAAATTTTCAACTCCCCACCCTTTTTCCCCAGCTCCGCCCCCCTCCCCCGGCAATTATTCTTTTATATGAGCAGTCCCTAAGTTTTGTTTCAAATATGCATCATTGGATTACGAGCTTGCTGAATGATATTCCAAACTAGAACACTAGTATGCAGAACTTATACAGCACGGCAAAAATTTAAGCTAGAAATTACTGTTAAGGACATGTTCCAATTTTGAACATGTGTTTAACACACTAATGATATTTTAATGTATTCTAAGACACGTCCCGATTTTGAACGCAGGTGTTCCTAATGGATCTTGAATGTTCTGAATTGGATTGTGCATATTTTAAATTTGAACATGTGTGTTCAATCTAGAACATGCCTGTTTTAGTTTAGATTTCAAATTTCGACACTATAATATTCCATTTGAGAACATATTTAGATACTCATGCAGACGCTATGTAACTGGGTTTAGAATATATCTGCCTGTCCATGCTGTGTTCCGTTTTTTCTCATTGAGCACCACTTAGGCTTTATGTAAAAAGCTGAACACACTAGTATGAGAGTGACATGATTCTTAAACTGCGCTGTGCATTTGTTCTGATTTCTGTATAACACGCAACAAATTTTGGTACTCTAGTAAGTTGCTGCCCACTCCTGTTTGTCTTATTAGGATCCTTAAAATGCGCCGTGTACAAGTTATTATAAAAAAAAGTGACAAATTTAAATTATTGCTTCGCAACTTCTTCGTTATTTTCCAACAGCAAGCATAACATACCTTCAGCCATGTCCCATATCAGTTGCAGTTGCTTTTTTATTTCTTCTCTGGTCAGCTGTAAGTGTACGCCTTCTTCTGTACGCGCATACAAGTCTAGCTTGTAGTATTTCCCCTTCCTTCAAGTGCAGTCAAGGAGAACATATACTGTTAATGTGTATGACGAGAACTTTCGCTGCATTTTATTTAACAAATTAGCGATAAGTTTTTAAGATAAACTATGTTTACGATATACAATTATTCGTTCATTGTTCATACACTGCATGCCTGTCAAGCAAATAATCTTTTTGTTTTCAAATGTGTATCGCCGTGTCATGCACCATAAAACACATTTTTAAAGGAAAATTGAAATGAAAGCATTAAACCGAGTAACAGACCGACGCAACGTTTTTGAAAATTTTATCGTCTATTGCGAAATATGGCGATAGAAGTATGAATGAAACAAATGAACCACGGTACACACATGGCATATTATTTTACCCTTAAAACCCAACTTAATTGGCAAAAATGTTAAAGTAATAGTTGTTCATGAACTGGACTGTTAACGAAATTTACCTTATGACGACAATGTGTGTTTGTCCAGAGTGACCGACAAGTGTGTCCATGTGTTCCCCTGGCAACCGACAAGTGTTAAAAATGAATCTGAAACAGGGGCATAAAACATACTTATAGTTTTGAAGTCAGTATCAACTTGAGAGGATGTGAGTGTAATTACTATTGTATGTAATAATAATAACTGGATGGATCTGTACAGTTAGAATGGGTGTGTGAGTTCATCAACACATCTGATGATAAAGACAATATTGAAACAAAAGAACATTGCGATATGCGCCTGTAATGGCCTAGTTGCCACACACATGTATATGTTACAAACAAGTCATCTTTATTTTCCATACGATGTGGATACCTACATTAACTTGTTCATCGATAACTGTTTGCGAGAGGGAAGCTAAAACCTTGATAGTTTCCTTGACAATATGCACACTTTTGAGCACACAACAATAGCATTCAAATATATACTTTTTTACGTTTCGTTTGTTTTGGGGCCGTCCATAATTGTCAACATTTTCATCTATGTCCAAAATGACCATAAATTTACCCCCTCCCCTCGTTTATGGCCATCATCAACATTTTTACCAGGCTTTCTGCAAATATAGACACTGAACCTCATACAAAAAATGATCGAAATGCTTAGACAAGGAGTGCATACAAGTTTCCTTGTCTAAGCTTAATGAAGTAAGTTTATTCTTGTATAAATATTTAGCAAATAAAGGGGACAAACAAAATATAAAACTTTACTTTGCCATTCATTTAATATTTAAAAAAAAATATCGGTATTCTACAAACTCTCCTGCTTTGATTGTTGATGGCTGATGGGAAGAAAGGGTTAAAATGCAAAGTGGCATCTGATGGCAGGTTGAAATTTTACAAGGGAACTGAAAACGTTGGATGTAGAAAATCAACATTTTTAGGGCTGAAAGTTATGGTCATCTGGCTCTGACCGACTCCCCCCTATGGCCATTTTGGACATAGATGAAAGTTTTGACAATTATGGACGGTCCCTGATAGCTCATTGAAAACAATATGTTGAGCACACGGCTTCATGTCTGACAATAGTCCCATTGGCCGTGTAATAAGTGATAGTTATAACATGTCACATGACCATTATGCCACATAATTAACAAGATCGAAAACCGAGTTGATTGTGATGGCATAATGGTCATTGTGACATGTTATAAATGACTTGTAACAAGGGTGGCAGGAACTAACCAAGATATTTCTTGGTGCACGACACTTCTCGCCTGCCTTTTGTGCATGGTGTACCTTGTCGCTTACGTAAGTTGTCACATGCACAGTCAAGTTTGACTGCTTGCTCATGTATTTTCCACTTGCTAATATGGCAGTAAGAGCAGGTGGTGGAAGCCAAAATGACATATTTAAGTTGGGCAGTATTCCCACACAACAGTTAATTTTTCAGAGGAGTACGTGTCACAATGGCGAGGGTGCACGCTACAAGAAAAGTAAAAGAGCAATACATTTTTGAAATTTAATTAACTTATTTTTCAGGGTTCATGTCTTGTAAATTGAGTCATGCACATTAACTTGCATTATGCCGACAGTGATATCATGCTAGATATAACAGACGACTTGGAAAGTTCTAGGAATACACGTCTGTACCATTCCAAGTCCTGTGGTCATCTGCACAGATCCTGCTGGAACAATACCTTAGTTTGGGCTGTTCAGGGGAAGGTGTCAACAACAACTGGTTCTACAACACACTGCCTGTAGGCCATGCTGCGCTGCACAACACTAGCAATGCTATTGTGTGAGAAGTGTTCATTATGTGATATAATCAACACTTTTTCCGGCTCCCTATTGCTCTGTTCCTATCACCCATGTTACAAACATGAACATTAGCAAGTAAAAACACGAAGGCTTTTGAACAATCTGTGAAACGTGGCTGAGGATATTTGCAAGTACACGTGACACTGTCTCACCTAAAACCAGTCATGCAAAGAGGTACCAAATTCTGGATGAATACTGGCTGTACTCGTTCTGTGCGTATCCACTTTTCATATCTGAAATGAAAATGACAATTTTCTAAAAATTTTCAAAGTTTCTTTTCTTTATTCTGTTTCTCTGAGACAGCAGTTCTCTGCATAAAAGCTTCAATAGCTGTCATATATATCATGACAAACAAAATAATATTTCTGTAAGTGTGTGAAACAGCACATCATTTATCCAAGACAAGAATGAAAGGCCAAAATGCAGCAACAGAAAGGAAAAAATATTACTTACTGAGTTAAGATATGAATAACAATGGACGCCCGCACCAATGGTTTAGTTGTTAATTTGTGCTCACTCCCCATGTAATAATTGTTGTATCCTGAAGAGAGACAAGCATGTTTTATAGTTCTTAAAACGATTGTATGGTCAGATTTTTCATAAGTCTGTTTTCAAATATTACTTTTTGTAAGATTAAACAAGTTTCCATTGCCATTTTAAGTCATTCGACAGATAATTCTTGTAGAATCTGAATAATTTTACACGGTGCAAAGTAAATAAGGTGTCTTGTGCCATTTCTCTTTTTATCCCCCACCCCCTTTTGGGGGCGTGGGGGGTAACTATTTTAAGAGTACAAGAGACCTGCGGTAAATTTTTTGTTGGTTTAAACATAGTTTTGCTTCCAACGAGAACAGAAAACGATCGAAAAAAAGGTCAAGCCCATATGAATTCCTCTCGTAAAAATAAAAAGTATATGTACAAAAGCGTGTACGCAAGTCACAGGACATAACTGTTACGTCATAATAAAACAGAAATAAGAATGTGGACGCCACAAGACGTCACACATAATAGTCCGAGTTGCGAGAACGGCACTGCCTGCAGTATAGCGATAATTTAATTTATATTGATATTGGTATTGGCCCGCACAAGGTAAAACGCACAAAGGAGGACGACAGTTATAATGACCGTGTTACAAGTTACAAATAGTCAAGGGAAATCACTAAATCTAGCAGTGCTGATTATGTATCCTGTACTGCCTCAATAGTATGTATATTATCTGCTTTAGGACATTTTGAACCTGCATTACGTAACGTATTTTAAGTGAAAGGTATGGCAAGCCAAAGCTGCTAATATTCACAAATAGAGATATCGATATTTCGAAATGCAAATATTTGTATTAAACTACAGATCTAGTCCCACACTACTCAATAGTCCTCACTAATAATTAGATTATCTAAGATATTTTCGGTAGTATTTCGTGATAGCAGCGAAGAACGTTGACAGGTACTACCATCAACACAACTTTGCTTTAAAAAGAACGAACTCAGTGCATCCACTTTGGATTTGTTGCCTGAAATTACAGTATCGTCAACTACTAAATGATTGTTTGCAGAAGTTTTGTTCCCTTTCGTGAAATGATTAACTGTTTTCTACCAACATATCCCTTTTCGTTTCGACTAATTTACAAGCTCAAGCTAAATTATTCTTCCTCGGCTGCTTGCAAATCACTTTTGTATTGGTTTTGTAGGTCACGAAAGTAGCGCCAAAGATGAGCTTTATTCAAGCCTTTGGTGGATTTGTCTTCCGGTTGATGCTATCTACTTTCCTTTTTTTGTAAACGATATACTCTCAGTATGGTCAGTGCAAAGACCGATTGCATGTATCATCCAATTATAAGGGAAACACGTTTTCTCCAGGGATATATATCGATTAGGATGATTCCAAGATTGTCTTGCTTTAATGTTAGCAGAAAAATCACGTGCTTGCATTACCGTTGTTTCATTACCGAAACTTGATATGATACTCTCGAGATCTTTCTCTTTCTATCTCTCTCTGGTGTGTGTGTGTGTGTGTGTGTGTGTGTGTGTGTGTGTGTGTGTGTGCTCGCGCGCGCGCGCGCCCGCATGTGCGTGCATGTGTGCGTGTCTGTATATACATTTAAGATGGTGTTCTCACCAGCCAGTGGGGCTCGCCCGGCCAGGTAGATGGCAGATAACCAGTAATCCGCCAACCAGCTGCTCTTGGTTGCTGCCCTGTAAACAAGAGTTCAAAGACAATCACGATATTTCCCATTATGTTAGATTGTACTAAAAGAATCGTGCAATATATCATTTCACTTCTGTAAACCTAGGATCCAAACTTTGTGGTACTGAGCTTTGGCCACTTTGTTCTCTGAATGTTACGTTGAAATTTCATTTCTCATCCTGGATAATTAAAACAAGATATTTGGAGTAATATCAGTATTAGTAAGTACACTTACCTCTTGACCACCGTTTGCCTAGACCTCTGTGTCTGGGTTGAACGCCCATGAAATCGAGTTGAGTTTGACTCCCTTGATTCGGAAAACCTGGCGGTCCCACGGCGCCATCTTTCGCTTCTTGTGGCACTGATGGTGACTCCTGGTCCGCATGCTCCCTGCCTTATCCTTCCTCTTTTGAGATTGGCCAGTTGATATCAGTTATAAGAGGAAGCGGGGTTGGTCGGGTAGGCTTCTCTGGCAGTTGAGAGGTGAGTGTACTTACTAATACTGATATTACTTCAAATATCTCGTATTAATTACGTAACGTTACCTCTCGACCACCATTTGCTGATATACAAGCATATAACTGGAGTGTGTAACGTTACTGGCACTCTGACCTCATTTGACTGCTACGACCCACAGCTTGGGGGTAACCATCGGTCCAAGTGCGGAGGTAACGTCTGAAGGGAACACCTCAGAGCTACGTGGAGTTAAGGCCACTGACAGCAGAATCCAGCCGAAACCGAAAACCCTCCTTATCGACCAGCATGGGACCACACTGAACCCCCCGGTGCTCCCCCAACATGACAGCTGTATGCCTCATGGTAAGATGCTATTGGTTTCAGCTCCATCGAACCTGGAGATCTTAAAAGGATCTAGTCTCGAACTGGTGGGTACTAGGGGGCAGTATATGGTTCCGTGGGCAGTGAACTCCTGTGTCAGACTTGCAACAGGTTGGGAAGACAGGACAAACTGCCTGACACTGTTTCGAGATTAGGTCAAGTGGGCACGAAACCCCACAAGGCCCATAAAGAAATGTGATGACCTATAGGCCTGCATCAAATGTAAACCACAAGAGCGCCACAAACTGGACCACAGTGGCTGCTCTGATGGGATCCGGAAAGCTTAACAAACAAGTATCCCAACCTAAGCCAAGGAGCCTGTTACACCTGCAAAGGTATACGTGCCTTCCATCATGTCACGCAAGTAGTGCTCGACGAAAGTTGTGGACCATCGGCAGTGGCAGGCCAGCAGGAAGTCGGTGATGTCTGCAATGCGCAGAGAGACCAAGGCTGAATTCTTACACTGGTGCACCAGTCAGACAACACGTTCCATTGAGCTGAGTAACCAGAGGAGAAGATTGAAGCCCTCCTCTCGCAATTTTATCTGGGACCAATTCAGAGAAGCCCCTGTCATGGATGTGCTGTCACATAACCACGAAGTGTGGAGGTTGAGCACTTGAGGGTTCCTGTGTAACACGTTCATATGCAGCTGCACCAGAAGCTTCGGCCATGCCCATAATCATAGCACAGGCTGGACACTACATTCCTGTAGGTCTCCTGAGCAATTGCTCCAGGGCTGCCAGGGAACGACGAGGATCAGTTTGCAATCGTGGGACCAAATCTCTCACAGTACCACTGGAAGAATCTGGCAGGGCAGAAAGGCATAAGCCCACAGGTTGCTCCAGTCCATGGCTAGAGCCTCCACTGCTAGGGCCTGGGGGGTCTGGGACAGGTGAGACATAAACCAATTTTTCAGCAATCTCGTGAGTCATGTACAGATCCACATACGGAGTTCCCCATCTGGCCCACATGGCCTGAATGACCCTGGGGTGGAGCGACCACTCTGTCCCCACTGGCTGACACTTTCTTGAGAGTTGGTCCCTCAGGACATTTGGATGTTCCTGGATGTGCCTTCTGTGCATGCAGACATGTTCAGAGCACTATCTGGTGATGCATCCGGCGAACTTCATCAGCTTCTTGGACCACGTGCTGCCCTGCCTGTTGAGGAAGGCTGTTGTTGCACATTATGAGGGCAGGTTTGTGCTCCAGGTCTTAGAAATGGTGGAGCGCCAAACGTATCGCCTCCAGTTCCAACCAGTTTATGTGGTGAGATGGGAATGATGCCAGCTAAGGGCATGTAGCAGTCCGGCTTTCCAGGTGAGCTCCCCACCCAGGCTGAGAAAAGTCCATGTCAATAGGCAAGCTGGGCTTATATGACGTTCTCTCTCACGATCCACCATAAATGGTGCTGGAGATCCTCGTTGAGAATCAGGGCCTGATATCCCTGTTCTCTCGTCCATCTGCCCAACAGAGTGTGCTGCAAGGTGCGATGGCAAAGACAACCGAGTGGGACCTGGGAGTCCATCGAGGACAGGGGGTACAACAGGGTGAGCCATTTTTGCACCAAGTGGCTCTGAGCAGTAACGGAAGTATCTCCCACTGGCAATCCTGAGACATTGCTTTCTGGCATACAAGAGTTAGGAATGCTGAGGCTTTCCTGACTTCTTGCCTCTACCAGAATACTTGCCCTTCCTGGATTACTGTATTCCTTTCTAAGGTCGTTACATCACAGAGGGAGCATAAGTCGAAGGTCAGTGGGACCCGGTGTCAGAAGTACTACGCTTCGGGGCTGAGGCGGCCAATGAAGACAACCACCTAGCAAAGTCACTTAGCACCTTGGAACATGCCTGGTCGGCAGAGGGGGCCTGAAGATCCTGTGCCTGGTGGACAACTTCCGCCATCTCTCCTCTGAACAGATTTCCCGAGAAGAGCAACCTCATGCAGGCTCTATGGAAAATCGGATCAGGCAGCTTCAGACCCTTGAGGTAGACATCCCTCAGAAGCAAACAAAGGTTTGCCTCCAGTGTGCAAGCAATCCTCGCCTAGTCCAACCAGGCATTGTCCAAGGGCATTGCAGCGGCCACCTGTGACAGCAGGGGGTCATTTACCATGTCTGGCATAGGGGTAGCGAGAGCCTCTGCAGAGGTAGTCACAGCCAGGGAGGCAAGAGAGACTCATGCGCTGAGCTCTCGCTGGAAACCAACAAAGGCGTCTGCTGGCTGGAGGGATCTGGATGAGTCTCCATGAGGCCACTATCTGGGCCGCTGCTGACTGAGATGTCTGCAGGCCAAAGGGGTCCAGAGGGAGTTAAGAGCGAGAGCCTCTGCAGAGGTAGTCACAGCCAGGGAGGCAAGAGAGACTCATGCACTGAGCTCTCGCTGGAAACCAACAAAGGCGTCTGCTGGCTGGAGGGATCTGGATGAGTCTCCATGAGGCCACTATCTGGGCCGCTGCTGACTGAGATGTCTGCAGGCCAAAGGGGTCCAGAGGGAGTTAAGAGCACTCCCAAGCCTCAGATCCTAGCAAGGGCTGGCTCAAGGAGGAAGCAGCGAGCTGCTCCACCAACAGAGTCTGCTCAGACTTGGCAACAACAGTGGTGGCCAATGAGGAAGAAGACAAAGTCTCTTTACACAACTGCTGATCCTCGTGGAACTCGAGTTCCACTTGCCACTCAAGAGAGTGAGGCTGCGTACCCGGCTCAAACCCAGGAACAAGTGGGATCACCAACTGCTTGCTCTGTGGCACAGCCACCTGAGGTGCAAAAGGGACTGCCATTGATGCTGTTGAGGGAACAGAAAGTTCTGCCTGGACCACCATAAGTGCAGACACTGCCAGTGCCAAAGATCCACTGATGGCAAAAGGTCTAGGTGTCTTCTTCCTATTTCCCCTCTGCCTATGCTTATGAACCAAGGTCAGACTGGTTGAGGTGCTTGCTTTCCATACTTCTTGGACATACAACCCAAGCGCTTGGACTGGCCAAGGTTCCAGATTACCCGGATGGGAACCCATAGGTTTCCACTCTGGATGCACCAGCTTGTGTGACTGCTGCTGGTCTGAGCACTCAAACCTGGAGGACTGAGATCTCGACAGCTGCAATCTACGCTTGGCTGACTTCTTTGGCACAGAGTCTGAAGAAGAAACAGCCAGCTGAGAGGCAGCAAGCAATGCAGGGAGCATCTCAGTCTGCATCTTCATGCTGTGTGACATAGACTCCAAAGCAAGGGCCAGCTTTGAGTCAGTGCCAGGAGCAGAACTAGGCGCTGTTTGGGGTAAAGTTGGTCATAAAAGATCACCATTTGGTGATCTCTTGCCTCAAGATTTTCCCCTCCGCCATCTCTTCACCTTCTCCCAAGGGGTATCAGGCTATGAGACATCTGTCATCTGGGGCATTAGTATTTTCGCTCTTTCCCATCAGTCACATGAGACTGTAGGTGAACTGAAGTAAGTGTCAGTTTTCCTCATGGGGGGTCTGTGGTGAAGACTCAATGCAGTCAGTTATTTCAGCTCAGCATTTGGCAGCTGTGACCTGCCGCCTATGCCTCGCATCATCTGACTTCCTCTGTGCCTGCTTGAAGAGCAGCCATTTATCCTTTTCCCAATCCTGACAGTATTTGCAAGTTTGCCATGAGAGCAAACTTGACCCAACTGTAGACAACAACCATATATAGCAGTGTGGATGGTTATTCCATGCCATGTGTAGTGGTTCCGAGAATCCAGCTTTGTCTGTGATCCAACAAGGATGAGGATGCAGACAAAGTGGTCACTGGATCAACACCAATGGCCTGACTCCAAAAGAAGACGATAGTCTAGTGTGCACTGCTTTCCCTCTCTCTGTGATCTGTTTGTTGAGACACCATCTTGAAAAACTAGGTTTCAAACCAAACGACCAGCTTTGCCCCTACTATTTCAGTGGTATCCAAACACAGAAATCAGCTCTCTAGGTCTCAGAAGATCCCGGGACTGCTGAGAAAAGATTTTTCACAGATCCGTGCATGCGCAAAGCACTATAGCAGGGAGTGTGAATAAAAGTTCATGGAGCTTCCACTCGAAAAAGACAAGCCCGTAATGGCACCCAAAGAGGCAGGAGGGGACAGAGAGCATGCACAGCAGAAGTCACCATTAGTTCCACAAGAACCAACAGATGGGCCGTCTGGTTTTCAGAATCAAGTGAGTCAAACTCAACTCCATTTCATGGGCATTCTACCCAGACACAGAGGTTAGGTAAATGGTGGTCGAGAGGTAACGTTACGTAGCTAATAAGAAAAACCTGAGGTTTGTCATTACTTCATTGATTCGGTTTGACGTTTCTTTTGAACTGGCCCCGATGTGTTGGTGAGATTCTTCAAGAAATTAGTTTTAATCAACTACAAGGCAGTTGTTTGTTACTTGTTAATCCACGGGATTAACTAAGCTTTGGTTTAAACATAAATGACCTTGGCCAATCATATATGTTTAAACCAAAGTTTTGGTTTAAACACATATATATGAAGGGCTGATCCCTCCATTGGTCCCTCTTGCAATTTTCGGCTCTACAGTGGGAGTGTCAAATGCTCGCTTACAGTTTTTCCAGATGAGCTTGTAACTTGGGTCCTTCGTTGGCCTTCAAGTCGTACGCCAGCTCTTTTGTTGTCTCAAATTCTTCTGACGTCAGCAGTGGTTTCACCACGTTCAGGTACCTATAAGAATATACTTTTACACTTAACTTTGCGCGTAATTGAGACTAGGATAGTCATAACACTGGGTTATTATCAAAATCAAATTCATCACAATCATAAACCTTCTCGGAAATATTGCTTTTTATTGTTTATTACACCCTAGGTCCACATTCATTCATTTAGACGAAACCTACCGGTAAATATACATATTTTAATCTTACAGGAAGGGCACATGTCCATCAATGATTTCTTCGTCCTATTTGTTTTATTTTCTTTTTGTCAATGTAGTTTGTTTTCCTTTGCTTTTGGTTCTCTCTCTCTCTCTCTCTCTCTCTCTCTCTCTCTCTCATACACCCTCTCTTTTTCTGTTGATTGGTAAATGGTATGGTGGTTTTACCACTAATGCTGAGACGAACTTCTTTGCTGTCAGCAAATCTGGCTATGTACAAGCTGTCTGTGTTTGAAAATCGATTTGTTATAACATTCTTAGACTCTTTGACATATAACAGGGAATTACGATCAATTTCGGAGCCATGAGCTTCGCAGGCAAATTATTCATGATTCACCATTAATTTCTGCTCACCTTTCAATCGTGTGCTCCAGAGCAGGCAAAGGCTGGTGTGGTATGACCTTCTGAAACTGGTAAGTGCTCCACGGTCCTGGACCGCGGCAAACTTGAACCAAC
>OZ026615.1:58314988-58454988 GCA_964020975.1 Hermodice carunculata | reverse complement strand
AATAACCTCCTAGTAGAAGTTAAAATGACATCTCTATAAATATAATAGTGTTCAAGATATTCAAGACTTAAAGTTTCAAATGCTGCTAATTAGCATAATTTAAATTGCAACAACTTTTGTTTTAAGTTCATGAAATGCGCAATGGTCAATAACCCTCTAATAGAAGTTGGAATGACATCTCTATCTATTATACTTTTGAAGATATTAAAGATTTAAACTTTCAAATGCCCCTAATTTGCGTAATTTTAAAATCTTCACTCCTCTACATAAAAAGGCCCAACTCCTTGTATGGAGGTACAATCATGCCAAGTTTGGGGTTTTTATGTATAATAGTGTCAGAGAAAAGTGTCGGTCAAATTCACTGGTAAAGAAAGAAAGAAAGAAAGAAAGAAAGAAAGAAAGAAAGAAAGAATTAATTCATTTTAGGAAAAACAGAAAGTTGACACACACACTTTAAAAAAGGCAGAGGAATAGCAAACCATTTTGCAACAAGCCACGAACGTATGTATTATGCAAGATAGTGAAATATTAAGCGGGATTTGTTATAAAATTATGATTATTTGATCATGTATTTCAGGTGTGAAACCAGTGATTTAATATGTCCGTGCCATAATATAAATATTTACCTTTGTTTTGTACGAGTGAGGCTGATCTATCCATCCCTGATAAGCGTATAGCCGCTTCAGCGCTCTCCATCTGAATACGTCCACCGCCTTGACGACAGCGAACCCAACAAGGAAGCTGGCAATGAGAACGTACAGAGACGCGGGCACCGTCTGGATAACCTGAGATACGCCTCGCCATCGTTCAGCCGTTGTTGACAAGTCGATTTCTATAGTTGTACCAGAATAATTGAGGTAAAATGCGACGAAAGCGGCCACAAGTGTCCCGATGTACGGTGGAGTCCAGAGCCGAGTCAAAAGCGGTGCAGGTCTTGGTCGAGCCATAGTGTGAAATTACAAGCGGACTCGGAGACGACGGGAGCAAAATCTTCACGGCGATGATTTCTGCTGGTATTTCTGCGAGCCGCGGTTCTGACTGATCAAGAGAATAGCCTCCAGACTAAGCCTCACATTGTTTTTATAGAGGATTTTATCGTATTGGACTTTGATTCTCACATTCACTTTCCGATAATTGGTATTGTAAATTGAAGATGTTATCGAATGCCTGTCACTTTCATCAGTGGACGATATCTGTTTTTTTGTGTGTTTTTTTTTTTGAAAATAAGGATTAAAAAAAAAAATCAAGAGATCAATTAGTAATGAACCCGACCTTTCTGTGAGTAGAAGGAAATATGGAGCCCAAAATTCAACAAGCTGCCGATCGTGGACGTTTTCGCGTGACCTATCCCTGTTGTATGCCCACGATTTACATCTGGAGGGCATACATGTAAATGAGCCGTGGGGAATTTAGAATGCACTTAAAGATCCAGGCACAGCAAGTTTGTCTCCTATATAGCGAAAGCTTCCATAATATAGCACCTTTCTGTGTCGAGTATAAATGCGTGGATGCATTTCAATCTTAATATACACGCTGGGATCAAGCTCCATGTTAAGATCTGAGATAAACAACAGAAACATCTGAGAAATACTTTTGTAGCCACTGCTCATCTTGGCCATGTATTTTATTATCCAAACCAACTCCTGTTAAAATGTTATCAATTTCTTCCATGTATGGCCAAGAAGCATGTCAACCATTAACAAAATTTCTTTGCAATTCCAGTAAAACTCTTTTGCATAATCGTGAATCGGCCAAACTATATTTAAGTCTGTAGAAGAAATTAATTTTTGTTTTGTGTAGCAACAAGTTGAGGCGCAGCCACCCACCGTAATTGTTATTGAACTGTTAAAAAGAGACATAAACAATTGAGCTGTGTCACAAAACTATAAAATGAAGTTAGCATGGTTCCTCTATCTATAATAGTTCTGAAGTTATTCAAGATTTAAGATTTACAAAAATCATTCTGGCACAACTTTAATTCATTGTTCAGTGTATGCAGCTATCTTACCGACCTATCAATTTGAGTTGGAAGGACACCTCTATCTGCAATGGTTATGAAGTTGTTCAAGATTTAAATTTTGTGTATTCTAATTTGCATAATTAAAATTTTACAACTTTTGGTTGTGATCATATCCGAAATCTGGAAAGATTTTTAAAGTGTTAATGGTGCCATTCCTTTTAATAGTTTAGAAGATATTCAACATTTAAACTTTCCAAGTGCCCTAATTTGCATAAACTAAAATTTACAATTTTTACTTATATGGTTCATTGGATGCACCTATTGCACAAACCTACAAACTGCCTTTGAAATGACACCTTTACCTGCAAGAGTTTTGAAGATATTCAACATTTGAACTTTTCAAGTGTCCCTCATTAGCATAAATGACAATTCTACAACTTTAATTTGTGGCTAATTAGATGCGCATATAGCATAAACTTACAAAGTTGATATGGCACTTCTACCAATAATAGTTTTGAAGATAGTCAGCATTTAAACTTTTCAAGTGCCCCTTATTAGCATTAATTATAGTTCTTTTTTATTCATTGGATGTGCTTATAGTATAAACCTATAAATTAAAGTTGGCATGCTACCTCCACCTTTAATAGTTTTGAAGATATTCAACATTTAAAATTTAAAATGGTCCTAATTTGCATAATTTTCAACATGGTGACTATTCCAAACCAGGTGCGTAATTTCACCACTGGGGCAATAACTATAACAAGTTTGGTACTTTTCGGAACAATAGTGTCTGAGAAAAACTGATGACTCAATCAATCAATCAATAATCAGAAGTTAAGAATAAAATATTTCTGGTTAAAACAAAAGTCTGTGTTTGCACACAGACTTAGTAAATAAATAAATAAATAAATAAATAAATAAATAAATAACTTGAGGGAAAACAAAAAACAAAAGTTTATGTTTGCACACAGACTTGATGATGATGATGATGATGATGATGATGATGATGATGATGATGATGATGATGATGATGATGATGATGATGATGATGATGATGATGATGATGATGATGATGATGATGATGCAGTAGCAGCAGCAGCAGCAGCCTCAAGCGTGAGTGACGACAAATATATACTGCTGGGAAAAAATGCCCCCCCCCCTCACCACTATACACGTGTTATGGGGATATGTGGGAAGTTTGTTTACTTCACGTGTCAGGTGCAGGACTGAGAGGGATGTGAATGGCAGGGCGGTATGCCCTCAGTTTGGCCGACAATAGTTTCTTGTTAATGGTAGATTTATGCTTTGGTGTTGCAGGCCTGGCACTACTGTTGACTATACCTTTCAGTGGAAAGAAACCTGTTAATCTTCACATACTGGATCAAGGAATGGTCATCCTTCTGCTCTGAGTCTTGGTCACCCAGATCCAGCCTTCCTCTTGCATCTTCTGATTTCCTGAAAACGGTCCCACCACCTTTTTACCGATGGTCGGGAACACCCCATTGTCCTGGAAACCTCCCGCTAAGAAGGGCCAGTCTCCAACATCCCAATGATTCTGCCCCTGTCGACAGTTGTGGGTGACCCGCAGACACTTTGGCATTGTGGAATCACATTGATCCCAGCCAGTAGTGTCAGTGCTCCCGCATAAAGCCCATAGGCACCTCAATACCAGACACACTTTTCGCACCTCTCTGGCTGTTGTCTTGTAATCAGGACATTTTTTTTGTTTGTCTGCTGAGGCATACCCTAAGTTATCCTGTTGATGTGACATAATATTCCATGCGACACCCATATTTTCCATATAAAGACATATTTAGAACGACCCATGTTAAACCAATGGGGGTGGCATTTTTCCCCAGCAGTATATATGTGCAAACATCTTGACAGTTCAGGACAAACTCAACGAATCTTGTACTGTGTGCTTGCATAGAGTGATTGCCTTGCAGGAGCGCGTGTGCATGTAATGACTTGTTCAATCAATTAGTTGCCTGTTTTGTATTTAATGAAGAAAAGGGCATTGGAACAGATTGCATTTCTGAAATTTCCCTCTGACCTTGGGATAAGGTCATGGTCTCTCATCCTATTATCATCCAGCCCTAATGATGGCCCATCATTATGCCCCATTTGTTCTCGGCTTAGCAGCTGGAAATGAAATTCATTAAAACTGCCCAGTGACCTTGGCAATTAGGTCTAGGTCAGTCTCAACATTGTCTAAAAAGAGGACCATCAGCATTTGAAGTCACGTGTCACACACACACACACACACACACACACACACACACACACACACACACATATATATATATATATATATATATATACTATGGAACGCCGTTTCTTATTTTATTCAGTATTTGATCAGAAGAACAAATAAAGTTATTCTTATGAACAAATATTTCATCAGGTGAATAAATATTTAATCAAGACTAAATATATAATCACATGATCAAATCAGATGAACAAGTGTTCATCTGATCAAACACAGTATATTTGTTCTTCTGATCAAATTGATTTGATGAGAACAAACTGATTTAATCAGAAGATCAAATGTTTTTGTTCAAAGGACCAAACAAAATTAATTTGATCACATGAACAAATGCATTTGTTCACATGACTAAATCGATTTGTTCTTCTGATCAAACAGAATAAGGTATATCTCAATTTATTAACCTGAACAAATACATTTGTTCCCGAGATCAAATCTATTTGATCTGCTGAATAAATACAAGTTTCTCCACAAGTAAATGACAATTACTCCCTCTTGTATGCCGCTCGACACTTTCGCTAGTCTGGGTTACAATTTGTTGCGCGGATCAAATGATAACGAAAGTGATTTGCTCCGAAGTATAAATATTTGATCCGCGGAACAAATCAGACAGGGAGCGTCAATTTAATTAAGTTGGGGGATATTTGTTGAGATGATCAAATCGATTTGTTCAGAAGAACAACTCGATTTATTCAGATGATCAAATAAGAACAACTCGATTTATTCAGATGATCAAATAACATCTATTTATTCTTGTGACCAAAGCGATTTAATCATCTGAACAAAATCTACTTGTTCATTTCATGTTCAGAGCGAGCGGGACTCGAACCTGCAACCTTTGGCACCAGTCGCCTAGCTGAAATGGGAAACGCTCACGTGATCAAATAATAGTATATTTGCTACCTGTGAATAAGTCGATTTGATCAGAACAAATCCATTTAATCAGAAGATCAAATCAATTTATTCAGAAGAACAAATAGATTGTATTTAATCACTTTAACAAATGCATTTGTTCAGCTCATGAAATCGATTCGTTCTTCTGATCAAATATTTAATCATCTGATCAAACAGTGAATGTAACAAGAAACGGCATTCCATAATATGTATGTATGTATGTGTGTATATATATATATATATATATATATATATATATATATATATATATATATATATATATATATATATATATATAACTCAGAAAATCCTCAGTCTGTCAAAATTCACTTCAGTCGCCTTGTGACCTTGACAATCAGTTCAAGGTCATTCATTCATACAAATTATGGCCCAGTCACGCTTCATGATTTAAAGCTGGGCTGTCTGCTGTACGAAGCTGACCTCGTACTGATTTAGAAATCTGAAAAAGGCCAACAACAATCTTGGATAACTTGCAAAAGTACTGTAACACATGGAAATTGAAAGTCAAAACCTCTAAAACAAAACTAATGATTTTTACTAGAAGAAGGAGAAAAATCAAAACATCTACATTCCACTGTGCAACAGATATTATAGAAGCAGCAGAAAAATACTGCTACTTAGGTATTGAATCTTTAAATCCGGGACATTCACAATTACAATTAGTGAATTATATAGCCAACAGTACGCAATCAATAATAATGTTAAAGTGCAACAAAATTCTTCCATTCACCAATATACCCTGTCGAGTCTGCAGTCTGTCTAAATTAAATTAATTTCAAGCAACTGTGTGATCAAGCTACTACAGAAAATAGTCATTACAAATTTTGTAAATACCTTTTGGGTATGCACATAAAAAAATCTTTCTGAAAAACATTCTATAATAATAATAATAATAATAATGATAATGATGATGATGATGATGATGATGATGATGATGATGATGATGATGATGATGATGATGATGATGATGATGATGATGATAAAAAAGCGGAAGAAATTTAGTGAACTAAGGATTGGTGCGCATACTTTGGCGATAGGAACAGGGCGTAATACCAGACCCAAGACCCCTATAGAACTCCGGACGTGTAAATTACATGATAGTGACAATGTTGAAGATGAGTTTTATTTTGTATTGCACTGTGATTGGAGTGCAGAACAGAGGTCTCAGCTTTTCAATAGGATGTATTCATATCTAAATCCAGTCCTACTCTAACACCTATTGAGCAAAAGAGGGAGCCACCTGCATCAGGGCAGATCCATGTATTTAGCATGGTCAAAAGTACTTTCTCAACAAAATGAACAACACAAACACACAATAACCTTTAAAAAATATATTAAAATATATTTCAAACATAAAGGATGCCTAAAATAATTAGAAATGGGCTCTCTTTTGGTTGAAAACGTGTTATTTATGGATGTTTATGTAGTATATAATACAAATCTGCCCTGACCATGGTGGAAGCATCAGTCTGTTGGTCCGGCAACACAAGAAGTGAGCAGGATCGCAGTTAAATATTAATGTCTCCTATTATCACACTACCATACTGGTCGTACAGTGTCCCAGAGAAGACAAATTCAAATTTATAATGACATTGGGTATGGCCAAACTTCAGTAGGCAAACGTGTGCTTAGTTTTGTAAATATGCCTTTGTAAAACCCTCGGAAGTTACGGGTAAAATATGAATGTTATTTATTTGTTTTGTGTTCCACCCACGTGGTTGCTATGGTTGGGAGCATGCGGCTGTATATATAGGGATAGTTATAAATTTGTGGTTTTGATAGGGTATAATTTTATTACGTGTATTCTGACTGCACTGTACTTCTATGTATAGCACATGTCAATAAAGATTCTTCCAAATTTATTATTACAATATTAAGATGCTATGATGAAGTACTATAGCGTATGACTGGAGTTATTAGAGGCGAGGTACTTAGATCAATGAACGAACTATTACCCTGGTGGAGCATTTACACAAAAAACATGGTATGCCGTCAGACCAACACGCGACGGGGTGGATGATGTGCATTGGAGAACCACCACCTTCCACAGCAGCGAGCCTGATGATTACCGATCATATAAAATCCTGCTGGTACTTTCGGACCTGTATCCACTGTCGGGGCAACCTTCTCTATTAAGCTCCACCTTTGACTCGGAGGTGCTCTTGACTGCTGTGCCCAGTGGTGCCACTCAATTCATAGCCTGAGGGCGACTTCAGTGTCTGATACAATATCCCTATTCTGCGGCCCACCGTCGCCAACAATTGGTAACTTATTTACAATTTTAGATAATGCTCACACTGGAAAAGTCCCAGTGTTATATATTGTACATTACATTCATTCAACAAATTAATCCTCCATTAACACTAATCACAAATATATTTTGCAAAAATATCCAATCAGGACTGATATAACCAACCCACAGGCTTGGCTGCCATTTTGAAAATTGTGGATTCTGTACCCAATGGTTTGTAAATGAAACGAAAAGTACATATTTTACAAATATTTCAGTACATTAATATATGCTGTGACCGCGATTCACTTTGATATCCAAATCAAATGTATTTTTGTGCGACTGTGCCACAATGCATTGCGCCATGTTCAAAATGGTGCTCTCTGCTAATGGTAAAAACGTGCATGATTTGTATTGCCAGGTTATGGTGTCGCATTTGGATTTGTAACTAACAACGATAACTGCTTCAGACACAAATGAGCGGGTAGATTAAAGTTCAGATAGAAAGTCATGTTTAAAAAGTACTTGAATGACGTTTGGTCTGGTAACTCGGAAAACGTACACCTAGAACCCAGCAAAATATTACGATAAAGATCACCGAACAACCATGGCTATGTAGCTTTGCTGTTTGGCCCAAGTAAACTCTCCAGACAATTTCAAATAAAATGCCGTGTTTCAGTTGACTTTGGTGCGAAATAACGGCACACGCTGACCAATTTCTCAATATCTTTCAGCCAGGGTCGATCAGTTTTTATTAGGGAAGGGCGGCTTGAATTTTTTTAACATGTTTAAAATGGATGTTCTTTCCCCTTTTACACATTACCTCCTTACGTCAGTTTGTTACATGGGCACACCCGGAGGCACTTTACAAATAAAAATACACACAACTGCTCAAAACTACTATTAATTTATGCATATTTTATTGAACATAAGAACCAATTGGACAACAGGCAATGCCTAAATGAACACCTCTTCTACATAAATTCTCAATAGGAGGCAGGGGCGGATCTAGGTTTTCATGGGGGGGGGGGGGGGGGTCAATGCGTTCCAGCACTGAGCGCCGAAGGCGCTCAACACTGCTAGGGATGTCCTTGGGCATGCTCCCCCGGGAAAATTTTTAAATATAGGTTTAAATTTGTGAATTCTGGGCGAATTTAGGCACATATAAATCAATTTGAATTGACAAGTTCTCATGATTTTTTGACATAACACATAATTACTAGGCAGCTGGAGGGGGGGGGGGTTAAACCCCTACCCCCCCTTAAATCCGCTACTGCAAGGAATGGATAACATCGAGGTAACCAACAGGTGACACACTGTAAGTTAAACATGGGGGTGGGTGGGGTGAGGGTGAAGATAAATAAGTGGGTATTGATTATCCAATGATGCGAATACTTAACGATAGATTAGTAATATTATTTTTAAAATGCCTATCACACAAACAGATGCAACAATATCGCATCCTCCGTGCAGTTCTGAACCAAAAAGTATAACAATCCTGTATCTCTCTACGCGCCATATACGACACATAATTTTGATGAAACAGCGACGAACCCAAAAAGAAAATTACATTTCCAGTAATTTAAAATATTAGTGAAAAGCCTCAGAAGTAAAACGATTTCTAAAATATTCTTTTTTGGGGGGGGGGGGGAGGTGACGAACAAAATTAAATTGTCTTTAACTCAAACGCTGTAATGGTTCTGTTTTTAGTGTGCAATTCATCTCTTGTGTGATGTAATTGTCACAAAAAAATGGAAAACTATTCTCGGGTGAGGTGCTACGCGAAGAAAGTGACGATTGAAATAAACCAATCTGCACAAGGCCTTGTTCGGCTTGTTGCAGCCCATTTAGCATGAATTGCAAGCCAAGCAATTTCCTATCACAAAAATGAAAAATTTATTTACGCGTATATTTTGTTTTGTGTAGTTTTGTTGAAACTGTATATATTTTTGAACTCGTTAGAGAATTGTGGGAAAGAGTTCCATTCACGAATGGTTACTGGGAAAAGTGATATAAAATGTCCACAGGAGACAAAAAATAGAAATAAAATTCAGACTTGATCAAATATTGTAGTTAGTTCGTTCCGCCGTTGTTTGGGTTAATTAATTAAACAAATATGAGCTATTTCATACATCATTGCAAATCACTTCGACATTCTGTGAGTGAAGTGATTCCCTTCCTTTGTCAACATATATTTGACAATAACTTGTGACACTGAGGGTTCCTGTGACAGCCCGGGATGCATGCAGCTGACCACCTTTCAAAAAGACCCGCGTCCAATTGTGTGCATCCATTCCATGCCTCGCTGGAGTAGTCTAAGGAGGGTCTAACTCTTCTTACTAACACCGTTTTAGTTTTAGAAGGACTAAATGAAACAGACACTGATTTGACCAGTCTGACAGCGATGGCGACGATGCAAAGTCTTGTTTGAACATGCAGCACTCTCGACAGGGTCGTTAATTTCTGTGTAAAGGATGGGGGTTATCAGTCAAGTCTTATTTCGAACTGCACAACGTCTATGATATTGTTTATAGAGATAAGATATATACTTTTTAAAACATAAAATTGGCAAACGATCATGCCCATTATAAATGTGAGCAGGTTTCTTGGGTTCAATAAGAGCTCGGCAAGGAAAGCTGTTGATTTGGTGAAGTATAGAATGATGCTGTAATGTCAGTAATTTTTGGTCATTTGACCCTTTCCCGCTAAAATCAGTCGAATGTAAATTGTCGTCTGCCTCAATCTTGCCACATAAAATTCTCGTCAACATACAACATTTTTGCTGAGTATTATTGATGATACCTATAATGACAGGATACACCAGGTCAACAGCTTTCCCTGGCAGCCCAACCCGACCTAAGGAAAGCTGTTGTCTTATATACAGTCAAAAGGACTACTACTCCACGAGCTACTTTTTTCGGCTACAGCAGTACACTCATAACCATTCATGACACCACCACCACCACCCCCGAATTATAATGTTTTATCAATACAATGCACTTCAAACCCTATCGAGTAGAGTGGATCGGAGTGCACTAATCAGCATACAGGGACATGTATGGATTATGTCTCCAGGCACTTTATATAATCTAATCAATATCACTTTCACTAGACCATCTGTTGCAGACATATTAACTCTTTTCTGATCGTAATAATCCTGAGAAAAGAACTCTCATTGTCCACAAGGAAAGATGTTGTCCTGGTAAATCCATGGAATCCTTTCTTAATCGCCATAGGTCATATACGATTTCCATTCAAATTCTGTCTGTTCTTAACTAATTAAAGTCAAAACATCAACGCAATCATTTGACATCCAAGCCCTTGACCTGTTTGCATGGGAGTGGGTTAATCTGATAAATTGTTTAAAAGTGTTCTATGATAAAAAGTAAAAGGCTATCATTATGGTGATAAAGTTGGAGAAAGCTGAGTCATTCACGTTTGTCTCTCCTCCTCCTTTTCCCCCTTTGGAACTTTTAAAAGCTGTTTTTAAACACAATAGCTAAGGCCTACGTCACACACATAGTTTGAACGCATTTTTTCTCACTTGAAAACACATCATGGTCATTATTAAGGAGGCTACAGGTCTGAGGGTGAAAATTTAACTGTAAGATTGTAATCACCACCATCCACAAACAGGGGCAAGTAGAATGCATGAGACTCCTTCATGCTGAACTAATTACATTCGATCTTCCTCATTTCACTGAGATTTTACTACTACTAGTACTACTACTACTACTACTAGTAGTAGTAGTAGTAGTAGTAGTAGTAGTAGTAGTAGTAGTAGTAGTAGTAGTAGTAGTAGTAGTAGTAGTAGTAGTAGTAGTAGCAGCAATCCTATGTGACACCATTTCCCATGGATACCCAGTAGCCAGTCACTGAGACTGAATTTGTTTATCCACAAGGTGACTCCGCTAGTAAGGCGCTAGATTCGGACCTACGTTATCGGTGGGGTAGGTGGGTGGGGGGTCATCTGCAACAACCACCCTCTACGCAGAATTTTCACCAAAAAAGTATATATTTTAAGCATGAATAGAGGTCAGTATTTTAATCTCATTTCTGAAGAAAACATACAAAGAAATTTTGTCATTGGTGAGGAATAATGTAAACAGACATTGCTTCGACGGGCCATCCACAACTTGATAAGGATTAGATTCTTTAAATATATGTAGCATAGCGCTGACTCGTCATATAGCCACATGCATATATGCTGAAACTTTGCATTTAGTCCTGTTATAAACAGATCCACATGTGAGGCATCCCACGTAGTCTCCATAGCTTGAACCACCCTGGACTGAAGCAATCACTCCATCTCAAATAGCGGACCCCTGCATAAAAGTTATCAGCTTGGATGTTTTCTAGTTTCAGGATGTTTTGCGTGTGTGCATATATAATTTACACAGCACCATAACAGTATGCACTCCACCAGAGCCCTCAACCATTTGAATCAGTTCTGTCTTGCTGGTTGTGGCAGGTGATCACTGCCCTGTTGTTGAAAATGTTTGTGTTCCACCAGATTGCGGGAGTGCAGGCAGCAGACGACATTGAGTACAATACATCAAGTTCCTGCCAGTTCATATGGTGTGACTTGCCCATTTCAACCATCAGCCACACACTGTATGATCCCCCATATGGTCTCCCAAACAAGAATATAATGAGTACATGAGTAGGTGATCTGGCTTGATAGGCATTGCCCTTCAACCACCTGTCCCTCAGAGCAAATTGCAGGAGTCATTGGCACAACCTTCTGAAAGACTGATGACGATGATCAGATCAAACTGAATTCCAGAAACACAAAGATCTGTTTAGGTTGCAGGCTTCCCTTGGGGATGTTCACAAGTAATCCTGTGGCAATTGAGATCCAAAATTGACTATGAGTGACAACTTGAGGTGTTTAGGTTCCTTTGAGGGGATAACAAACCACTTGGACATCCAAAGAAGTGGAGCTTTCCCTCCCCCTATTTTTGTTCTACTGTTAGGACCTGTTGATCATGAATGCAGTAAATAAATCCTGCCATTTCTCATCCAAACAAGTCATGGCAGCTGGGTCCTATGCAAGCTCACCTGAAGATCAGGTCAACGAGCTTGTGAACACAGAGGCGGCCATCCTTGTATACAGAGGGTGCTGTTTCGCCTCTAAAGGTAAAGGGGGTGCAACCCTGGTGGTCAATGTCAATCACTGTCAACAAGGTAACTGTGAGTGATGCCTTATTGGAATGGGGGTCCTTTGAAGGCCAGGAAGACAGCTGTCTGAGAACCTGCATTTGCTGTTGCTTGGTCATAGATTTTTAAAATCCTGGCAACTTTCAAACCCATGAAAGCAGCCAACATCTGTGCCAGATGTTTAGGAGTGGGGGAAGGGGGGGGAGGTTACACTGGTGCTTCCTGCTTTTCTTGCATCTCCTGACCAGTCACGGAGGGTATGGGATCACCTGCCAAAGAGACCCAATGTGCCTCACTGGGACTGTAAGTCTGCACTGGTATGAATGGTACAGGAGAGGATCGAGCAAAGTCCATGGAATCAGCAGTCCAGGGCTTTACACTTGGCAGCCCTCTGGCACTTAGCCCTCTTTTGCTTGTTCTTGGCTTCCTTGTAGAGCTACTACTTGTCTGGGTCTACCATGCACAAAGAGAAAAAGTTTTCTGGTGAGTATACTTATGGTTAAAGTGCTGGAGATGACATCCAGATCAGTGCTTATGGTTGTCCCAGGTGGCCATGCAGTGATTACAAGGATCCAGCTTTTGCCCTTGAGCCAACAGGGAAGGAAAAGCCAGCGCCTGAGGCACAACCCAACAGACTATTGACAGTCAGAAATTGCCTGGGAGGAACTGTCTTTCCTTTGTTTACAATTTGAACCATCAGACAGCATGTTCGAAAAAGTTTTTGAGTCCATAACCAGATGTACTCATTTGTGTACGATTTGTAGCTCAAAAAAAAAAAAAAAAAAGGATTCACTTTCTGTGAGAGACTGTGAGGACTTGGAATGGATATTCCCTTGACAAAGTTGTGACAGACAGAAGTCCAAATGAAAAACATCAGGGGCTTCCCACCCTAATCTACCCCCAAAAGAGGTGCTCAAAAAGGAATGACATGGAAGTTGCTTGTGTTTTCCTCTCCCAACATTTTGACATAATACTATCAATGCTGTAGAATTGGTTCTGTACTTTGTTGGTATTGTGAAGTATTTCTGCAAACACTCAAACAGTATTTTGATGTTTCTGTTATTCAAAACCATCATGCTGAAGCTTATTACATAACATACAGACGCCATTGATGAAATTTGTCAGTGTTGTATTTGTAGCGATTCTTATAACTTGGCCAATGCAAACTCCATATGCATCACTCTCTGCAACAGTTCTTGTTAGGTCACAATATGATATATCAAAATTGAACAAATCAAAATTATCTCTTTTCTAATATTTTTGTGCTGTACTGTTCTCTCTTATTTCTATTTCCACAAAATGGAAAGTTGCTTTTGTATCATTTTCATTTTTCAGGTTCAAAACAAGTTTTTTGAGTAAATATATTTTCACTGTATCATCACTGTTCAATGTACAAACTGGACAATCTTCGGTGCGACTGGAATTGCTGCTGTTGTAATGTCTCCCAGTTTCTTCTATTTTGATTTACAGTAGTATAAACATAAATTGGTAATGTATGGAGCTGGACCAGTTCCCATTGGTATCCCTACTACTTGCTGGTAAACTCATGCTTACAAAGCTAAAATATGTACAGTGAAACCTGTTTTGAGAGACCACCCCTAGGGCAGGCTGAAAAGTGGTCACATGAGGCAAGTGGTCTCTCAATGGAGGTGCAATAACGTGGAAAAGATAGCAAAAGGGACTTTAGAAATATGGTCTTAAAAGACAGGTAAACCTTCATTACAGTGGTCTCTCAAAACAGGTTTGACTGTATTATCAACAAAATATTGTATCATTTTGGTGCAATCTTGTTTCATGTATGAGAATTTGTTTCCTCATCCCTTATCAAATTTGGCATCAGCATTGGAGATTTTTTGATGCACTGACATGTACTACAATACTGCACATTTTTATAGGAACATGTAACCTCAAACAGGCAAAGGTCAAGGTCGTTCCGCCCTTTGAAAGTTTCATCTTGCCATAACTTGGTCAATTTTCATTGGATTTGGTTCATGTTTGGGTTAACTTGTGGATATTATAACATTGTGCAATTTACGTGTGACCTGTAAAGGTCAAAGGTCAAAGGTCAAGGTCATTTGGACTTTGAAATTTGCATCCAGTCATAAGCTTAATGTCATGTGAAGTACCAAAGGATAAAAGTTGTAGCATTTAATATTAACAACTTTTGAAGGCACACAGATTTGCTTTGAAGGTAATCTTTTCTAGTTATTTCTTCTTTCTTTCTTTCTAGGCAAATTTTTCCGACATTTCATTTGAAGAGCATAACACATAGAAACCCCAAACTTGGCACAATTGTACTTCTATAGATGAAGTCTTGCCTTTTCATAATGAGAGGACATGCTGTTGAAAATTATGCAAATGAGGTCTAATTAAAGTTTTAAACCTTCAATATCTTATATACTATAGCAGATGTCCTCCCAAGTGCATAGGAGTTCGATCATAGCAAGACAAAAGTCATCTCAAATGTCAAGGTCATGTAAAGGTCAAAGGTCAATACTAGGCCAAAATGTCATCTCAAGGTCAAAGGCCACTTCCAATGGTGGTTTTCTTCTAGCCATAACTTGGTCAATTTTTATCCAATTTTGATCATGTTGGGCTCAAACTGTAGCTACTGTAACACTGCACATTTTTAAAACTAACATCTGACCTCTAACGGTCAAAGATCAAGGTCATTTGGATCTTAGAAAGTTTCATCCATTCATAACTTGGCCAATTTCCATCCAATTTTAATCATATTGGACTCAAATTGTAGGTATTGCAACACTGCACATTTCTAGAACATGTAACCTCAAAAGAACAAAGGTCAAGGTCATTTGGCTCTTTGAAAGTTTCATCAAGCCATAACTTGGTCAATTTTCATCCGATTTGGTTCATGTTGGGCTTAGATTGTTGGTATTGTAACACTGTGGAATTTACATGTGACCTGTGAAGGTCAAGGTCATTTGGACTTTGAAATATGCATCCAGCCATAAGCTTAATGTAATGTGAAGTACCAAAGGATAAAAGTTGTAGCATTTAATATTTACAACTTTTGAAGGCACACAGGAACAGATTTACTTTGAAGCAAATCTTTTCTAGTTATCTTCTTTTTTTTTTAATGATTTTTTTGTGTGTTATTGCTATTTTCAACTTCTTGTCAAGAATCATCTTTCAGATTAAGCCGAAACTTGGTAAATATGTTCCTTGTGGGAGGGTCAAATAAAGTTGTTCACTCAAAGGCAACACTGCAGATTCCTGTTTTTAATGCTTTTTTAAAAATTTGGGTGCTGATTGCTAAATGCACCTTTCCTATTCATTACTACGTATGCCAATGGACATCCTAGTGCTAAATCACATTTTTTACTTTTTCTGCAAAACGGTCAGTCAGATTGACTTCAAACTTGGTGGCAATGTGCCTTGGGTGGGTCTCTAGCAGATTTGTTCAAACGGTCAAGCTCCATTGATTTTTTTTTTTTTTTGCAAATCTCAAAAAATCTTCTCTGAAACCACTCACCCGATTGCTTTGATATGATACAGGAACACTCCTAGTTCTTAATTTGTTCACCAGGTGGTGCTGCAATTTTTTTCTCTCTAATTTTGTATTTTTTTTTATGTGTTATTGCTATTTTCAACTTCTCCAGTACTGTCTCAGATTAAGCTAAAACTTGGAGGATATGTTCTTTGTGGAAGGGTCAAACAAAATAGTTCACTATGAGCCAATGCTGCGGATTCCTGATTTTTCATGATTATTTTCAATTTTCCGAAACGACGTATTTGATGGACTTTAAACTTGGTGGCAATGTACACTCAGTGGGTCTCTTGCAGATTTGTTCATTTGGATACGCCCCATTGATTTTTGGATTTTTTTATGAATTTCTTTGTTCTTTTTGGGGGAAAATCTTAAAAAATCACAAAGTATATGTACATGTCAGCTAAGCACTGGACTGTCACAGTGCTCTTGTTTGAGTCTTGTTTCCAGAAAAATTTTTTTCCCCCTTGAAACAAGAATACTGAGAAAATATATCTATTCTTCTTGGTTATCACAAGAAAATAGTGTTCAAAGCAAGGATTACCCTCATCGCCCACAATCTTTTTTTCATCAATTCTGCAATTCATAGAAGTATTTGTAGATAACCTCTACTTAGGACAGATGTCATAATATGGAGTAACTGCAGCAAAAAGTTGATGAAGCTGTGATAAACCCCTCTCGAGATATTATGCTAACATTGTCAACTTGTGCCCCACTCAGAAGCTTGCTTTCGATAGGAGCATGGTCCATTATGATGTGCATCTCTGATAACAATTTGGTGAAGCTGCGATGGATCCTTGTTGAGATATTATGGCGACGTCATCTCCTTGTGTGCCACTCAAACGGCCTTGAAATAAATACTAACAGTTTCATAAAAAGCAGCAAAATAATAAGAGAGAGCTGGTTTTCGATAGGAGCATGGTCCATTATAATGTGGATCTCTGATAACAATTTCGTGAAGCTGCGATGGATCCTTGTTGAGATATTATGGTAAAGTCATTTCCTTATGCGCCATTCAAACAGCCTTGAAACAAATACTAACAGTTTCATCAAAGGTAATAGAATAATAAGAGGAAGCTGGTTTTTAATAGGAACCTGGTCCATCATAAAATGCATCTCTTTCAAAAATGAAATTGAAGAAATTTAAGATTTTCATAAATCATAACACTGATGTGCTCCAAAAAATAAAGAAAACTCAAAATCAACAAAAATGATCTAAAATAACTTTACTGTGGCCTTACAGACAGAAATTTTTACCTGACACCATATAAAACTTTGACATTATATCCAACCATTTTATAAAATTAGCTGCTCCATGATTCTCTGATAGATTGGCATATGGGTGTATATATAAGCAAATACAGCATCCTTCCCCTTGGGTTTGGTTGCTCAAATTTAAACTCCACACAGTTGCATCTTGACTCCAGTTTTAATAACAGTAAAAATATGTTGCATATCCATAATTTCTGTACAGCTATAAAATCCAATAAATTGATCCCCATCTTACATGGCCAACCTAAATGCAATCCCTAAGTGGCCTTCTCATGGGGCAGCCTGTCCAGAGTGGGAAACATGTAAATGCCCCACTTTATAAATGGGAAGGTGGTCTCTGGTGAGAGGGGCCTTGTAAAAGGTAGGGCCCTGATACCAGTATCATTATGTAACATTGTTCACATATATAATTCATAATTATTCCATTAGCTGAGCTAATCTCAAGAATACTCGTTAGACACTCAGTGACCTAAAATGTTACAAATAATTCTATGTAGATCCTAATTTGACTGCATCACATGAAGTCCCTATTCAATATTGTCCAGCCAGTAGCTTAATGTAAGCACAGCATATCATGAAGATATTTTTGTATTTTTGCACCATTTGTTCACGAGGCTCTATTTGCTTTTCCAGCTGAAAACATCGGAACCCTAAACACCCTGATCTTCGTGTCTGGCAGACTTGCACTCAGTTTCTCTACTAACTGATTGATGCCAATGAACTCTGTTGACAAGTCAACATCACAGATTGCATTCTCACTGTCCAATTGTGATAATTCAGGCTGGAAAGGTATAGAGTCAAGTTTTTCCTGCGGCGTGTTGGTTTTCTCCAAGTCATTCTCTTCCTGCTGGTCAGGACTGTTATCTGCCAGGATGCCCCAATCCAGTTGTTTGAGATGGGAAATGGTGATCATTGCTTTGTATGTGTTGGTGTTCACCTGGGCACTGTGGGTAGCCATGCTGGGCCACACAGATACAGTTTTCAATTTCTTCAGGTCTCCAAATGCATGGATGAGAGAAGGTGGAATAGTAAAATTGATCAGTTCCAACTGCTCCAGTCTGAAAGACATCAAAAGGATTTTAGTATTTTTGGTACATCTATGTAGGCAGTTTGGACAGATACCCTGAAAATAAGCTGTGTGTATCATATTTTGTCTATTTATAAATACATGTACTGTGTTATTCCCTGTGAACATCTGACTGTTCAAAATGAAATCAAAGACATTTTATCCCGTACACTTACACATACATCTCTCTCTCTCCCTCCCTCCCTGTCTGTCTGTCTGTCTGTGTGTCTGTCTGTCTGTCTGTACAATCATGCAAGTCCTGAAAATCAATGCCCACAATATTTTTCTCCTCTATTCTGCATTTTGTGGGGGGAGCCTTTGCAGTAGAACACTTTACATACAATTTCCATATTGTTGTCTATGAAATAAAATAGCACTTTTGGATGTGTTCTTGGAGCAAGTTCTGGAGACAGAGACCACTGTACTGTGCATCACTCAGCTAGCCTTCAAATATATACTTCAAAAATTTCATAAGTTTAAAAATAATACAAGGAAGCTAGATTTCAATAGGAATGTGGTCCACTATAATGTGCATCTCTAAAACAAGAGGATCATCATGATCCTGTGCTCTGCTGACTGGGATCTGCTTTTACAGTATTGGAACACATGGACTGCAGTCTAGATTTGTACAGCTATATACATGTATGTAGAGTGGCACATAGTGGAACATATCCACATTATTTTCGCAAACTTTCCTTGTCTAATGTCCAACTATATTTTGATAAAATTTTAAGCAAATCTATCATGCTGTTCTGGAGAAGAAGTCCAAAATAGCCTTAACACACAAAAAATTCACTAAAAAAAAAAAAAAAAAAAAAAAAAAAAAAAAAAAAAGGAAAAAAATTGCAGCGCCACCTGGTGGCCAAAATGAGAACTAGTTGACCCCAGGTGACCCTATGTGCAATATCAAAGCAATTGGCCAGGTAGTTCTTGAGATGAAGAAATTTTTTTTTTTCAAAAAATAAATTAAAAAATTCATTAAAAATAGAAAATTGGTAGAGGTTCACCTGAGCAACATCCATGTGCGAAATTAAAACATTCCATACAGCGGATTTTGGGAAGAAGTCAAAAGGGTAAATACAATAGTGTAATATGTGCACTGTATTGCCATATATATATATATATAGCTGCAGCACTTCCTTACAGTTGCGAAGTTTGATATCCCATAACTTTGCCTAAAATTAACATATCCATATCATTTTCGCAAACTTTCATTGTCTAATGTCCAACTATATTCTGATAAAATTTTAAGCAATTCTGTTCAGCCGTTCTGGAGAAGTCGAAAATAGCATTAACAGGCAAAAATTAAAAAAAAAATAGGCAAAAAAATCACAGCACCACCTGGTGGCCAAAATAAGAACTTGTTGACCCCAGATGACCCTATGTGCAATATCAAAGCAATTGGCTTCGTAGTTCTTAAGATGAAGAAATTTTAATTTTTTTCAAAAAATAAATTAAAAAATTCATAAAAAATGGAAAAATTATTGCATCATCATCTCCTTTGCAAACTTGGTAGAGGTCCACCTGGGGATCATCAATGTGCAAAATCAAAACATTCTATGTAGCGGTTTTTGAGAAGAAGTTGAAAATATAAAAAGTCTAACGACAGACGGACAGACGGAAGGACGGACGCACGGACAGACGACGGACGCAAACGGATTCTATAAGCTCTGCTGACTGACAAGTCAGCAGAGCTAAAAAGAAAAATTGGTGAAGTTGCGTTGAATCCTTGTTGAGATATGATGGTAACGTAATCCCCTTGTGCACCACTCAGACAGCCTTGATGATAAATAATTTTAAGTTTCATAAAAATTTTATAAGTACAAAGAGGAAGCTGCTTTTATATAGGAACCTGGTCCATCATAATACGTATTTCTGACAAAAATTTGGTAAAGGTGTGGTCAATATTTTTTTAGATATTGCAGTAACGTCATCAGGGTTGACCCCACTCAGACAACCTTCAATAAATTTTAAGTTTCATAGAATGTTTAAAAATAATCACAGGCATCACAGGAAGTTGGTTTTAAATAGGGACCTGGTTCATCATAAGATACATCTGATCAAAATTTGGTAAAGCTGCAGTTAATATTTTCTTAGATATCGCGGTAACGTTGCCAGGGTTTACACCACTCAGGTGGTTTTCAAATAAATACATTAAAAGTTTCTTAAAAAGGTAAAAAATAATCAGTATTTTAATTTGTTTTTAATAATAATAATAGTTTTTTTGAGATATCGCTGTAACGTCAACAAGTCCGACAGATAATGAAAGGGACGACACTACCCTCTGGCACTTGATGTGACAAGGGTAAAAACTGCATGCACAATTAAAGAAAACCCTGACAGAAACAATATCAACTTACTGCACAAGGTTTGATACAGCATCTCCCAAGCCATTATCAGGTATCTCTCCACCACATTCCAGCCGCAGGTGCTTCAGGTTTGTCAGCTCCTTCAGCTGTGAGTAGGTCTGTAAGAAAACCGTACACATATATGTGCAGTGAGTAATCCAAATAAATTGGAGACATCCATATTTTACTGCTATCCTGCTCACTTCCTGTGTTGCCGGGGCAACAGACTGATGCTTCCACCATGATCAGGGCAGATTTGTATTATATACCACATAAACATCCATAAATAACACCTTTTCAACCCAAAGAGAGCCCATTTCTAATTATTTTATGTATATAATGAGATCAGGTGACGATAGAAATGAACTCCAACATGTCAACTCACGCTTTGAATCCAGGAGCCAGCTCCTTAGTTACTAGTCTGTTACTACAGTGTGGCAAGTTACCTGGGTGCACCTGTGTACAGATTTACAACTTTATGTATGTGTGGTGAATATGTTGTGGGGGGTTTTTTTTGCACTTTTTTTCCCACACTAATATTTTGTACCTACGATTCATGTCAACAAAGACTTAATCCATATATATATATATATATACAGACACACACAGAGTGTATGTTTCTATAAACAGTACATCTGAAGTTCATCAGCTCCACAATGTACAGGGCCAGACTTTCTTACAAAGCATGCAAGTTGACCACTGCATGAAAACTACTGTTGAGACCGTTATGCCCTGAGTACAATCTCTTTCACAGTATTATGGAAACCCCTTGGTCTGACTGATCCCTTTTGAACATGCCCTGGAGGAAGTGGTATTTCACATGTATCAGTGCTCCAACCTTACTTACAGGCTACTGTTTGGATAGGAGCTAACACTTTCAACTCTTGAGGTACCTCCATATACATACACTTAACTGTGTAAATGCAATATATACCCAGTTAACTTGATCAGGTTCTGCAACATGTGATCTAACATATAGGTAGGCATATATTTTTTTTTAAAGTCTGACAATTTTGGGTAGGTTGGTGTTTTCATTTTTTTTTTTTTTTTTGGGTCAGAAGTAAGTTAACAAGGGTCAGCAGGGGGATTCAGAGATGGGTCGGTCAGGTAAAGGGAACAAACTATCATTTTTTTCCCCTCAACAATGTGTGACCATCCACATAAGAATCCCAACCCAGCCACTACCTTCCTGCTTTTTTGATCATATGGGAATAACTTGTTAAAATACATGTTCCATACAGGGTATGCAAGACAGCACCTGAAAATAAAACGCAATCACAGATTGCTGGATCTATGCCCTCCTCATGCTACAGCTGTCAGTACTGACAGGAGTCATTCTTGTGCTATATGAACATTTATAGCCAGTATAGTGGAAATTGGTTCAAGGTCACCCATCTTCAAATTCGTCTAAGAACTTATGTAGTAGTATATTCATGCCCAATATGGAAGGACTATGTCCAAAACTTTACAAAGTTATTGTGGTAATAAACCAAATTTGTTTCAATGGCTCTCTGACCTTGGGAATTGGGCCAAGGTCACCCCATCTTCAAAATCATTCAAGACCATATGTAGCACTGTAATCCCCTGCAATTTGAAAGGCCTATGTCAAAAACTTTTCAAGTGAGCGCATGAAAACCAAATTCACTAAACTGGTTCTGTGACCTTGGGATTTTGGTCAACGTGATCCATCTTTGAACAGGTCTGAGACCTTATGTAGGATTAAAACCATGTGCAATAGAAAAAACCTATGTCAAAACCTTTTCAAGTTATCTTGTGAAAACTGAATTCGCAACAATGGCTTCACCTTTGGAAGGTCACTTCAAATTCCTCTGAGACCTTATGTCCGACTAAAATCATGTGCAATATGAAAAGGCCTCCGTAAAAAACTTGTTTTCAACTTAACACCTGAAAACCAAATCGCTACAATGGCTCTGTGACCTTGGGATTTGGATCAAGTTCACCCATCTTCAAACTTGTCTCAGGCCTCATGCAGGACTAAAATAATGTGCTAAATGATAGGCCTATGTCAAAACCTCCTTAACTTATCGCATTAAAACAAAATTAACTAAAATGGCTCTGTGACCTTGGCAATTGGGTCAAGGTCATCCATCTTCGTACTTGTCTGAGACCTTACATGAGACTATAATCACTTGCAATTTTAAAAACCTAGAACAAAAATTTGTTAACTTACCAGGTTAAAACCAAATTCACTGTTAAAAAGCAATCACAGTTTGCTATATCTCTGCCCCCCCCCCCCCCCCCCGATGTCACTGACAGGAGTCCTTCTTGTGCTATATGAAAATCCATAGCTAGTATTGTGGAAATTGGGTCAAGGTCACCCATCTTCAAACTCATCCGAGACCTTATATAAGACTAAAAGCACCTGCAATCTGAAAGACCTATGTAAAAGATTGTCAAGTTATCATGTGAAAACCAATTTCACCAAAACAGCTCTATGAGCTCAGGATTTGAGTCAAGGTCATCCATCTTCAACCTCATCTGTGACCTTATGCAGGATTATAAGCATGTTCAATACAAAAGCCCTAAATCAAAAACTTTTTAATTTATTGCGCGAAAATCAAATACACTAAAACGGCTGTGTGACCTGGGGAATCGCGTCAAAGTCACCCATCTTATGCAGGACTATGAGCATGTGCAATGAAAAAAGCCTATGTCAAAAACCTTTTCAATTGACAGTGTAAAAGCCAAATTCACTAAAACAGATCTGTAACCTTCGGAATTGGGTCAAGGTCATCCTTCTTCAAACTCATCTGAGACCTAATCCAGGACTCTAAGCATACAGGACTATAAGCATGTCCAATATGAAAGGCGTATGTCAAAAACTTTTCGAGAACTGTTGAGAAGGGGGGGGGGACATAATTATTTGCACCGCAGGTGCTGAACAATGGCAGCTAGGCAAGCACTTGCAATAAATGCCGGTATATGTGTCTGCTTTAACAGCATTTTTTTTTTCTTTTGTTTTTTGTTGATTATCTCTGATACAAAACCAAAAACCTACACAGCTACCAATGGAGGTAAAGAGCTCATTCCTGATGCCATCTTCTTCCTGAACCTTTAACAGCTTTAAGTTCATGTATCCCACATGTTTCCGAGGGTGACAATTTCAGCTACCCCGCATCACAATTTGAACAGCAGGGTTCACATAGTGGTTTCCAATGCTATTATTACAACTTCCTCAATTCAAATTTACCTATTTATTACCTTTAATATATACTTGCCGGAAGGACTACACTCTGCACAACCAACTTGACCCAACGAGGAAGAGAACAAAAGCTACTGACCTCTACCAGAGCCATCAGTCTTGCAGAGTAGGTCAACAAACTTAAGTAATGAGGAAGTGAGGACTTGCATACATTTCAGTACCAATTTTGGTACATCTCTTCCCAATATATCATGTCCTGATACTACAGGAAGTCCCTAAGTAAACAATAAAATGTCCATGTTTTCATATTAAGTACTTCAAAATTTATAAGCATTACTTAAAAAAGACACACTGCACAAAAGTTGATGATTATAATCCCCAACCTGAAAAGCCCCCTCACTGCAACCTGTCCTGAATATGGTAAAACATTCTGGTTAAATAACACAGAAAACCGTGACCCATATTCATAAATTCCAAACCCAACAATGACAGCAAAGAGATTCCAGAGTTACCAAAGCATCAACATTCATCTTCCAATACCAATGTGAAGTAACAAATTTCACTCCTGACTTCAGACAGGTAGTCACCCATAAAAGGCAACTGGTGGTTTTAAACCAGTCCTCTCAACCTTTGAAATATTCTTCATTTCATTGGTTAAACAAGACCTAAGGCCTATGAAATCAGCCAAATGCGGAACGAACACTTACAACAACAATCCCACAATTTGGTCCCAAATTACAAGAAGCCCAAAATGACTAATACAGTAGTAGAATAAAGTGGTCTTTTGGGGTCATTTTGTGTGGTCTCTAGTCAGGTTCAGCAGGTGGACTCCCAAAGGAAGAGAATTATTTAAAGGAGCTGTTGCACAGTAAAAGTGGTCACAAAAGACAGGTGGTCTCTCAAAGGAGGGGCATCTCAAAGTAGGCACTATTGGTAATATTTTGATCCACATAAAGAAAAGGTACTATACACAATTGTGTATTTGTAAGTTCTAAGGCTTTGTATATTTGAATAAGAATTAAGTAAAATGTGGCCCTTTCACTATAGCAGCACACCATTACTGTCACAGTTGGTATTCATATGTATACATATATTTTTTACATATTTACCCCCAATACATTAAGTTTATGTATTGCACAAAATATCATTTGCACACAAACTGTGTAGCAGGATGTGGAGAATGATGTTTCCAAGTTAAATTGTAAAAGTTGCATACTTAAATAATGCTGATGCAAAAGTGTAGAGCGGTAGTTCTTTCGCAACATTTTCATGTATCAACAGAAAAATGTGTACAAACTCAATATGTAACTAATAACAAAATACAATCTATGTGATATGTTGAAATGTCCATGTGACCTAATGTTTACAATGAGCCAAGTAAATAAGCATAAACAACTATTTGTAGCATAAGCCAGTGACTATTCCAATGCATCTAAAATAAATTTAACTATTTGTAGCATAAACCAGCAACCAATTAAATGTATCAAAAATATCCATCTATAGGAGATTTCTGTAACAATTGTTCAGTCACTTGCACTTCTGCTGCTTAAATAAATACTTTGCCTGGGTAACTGTGATGCTTTGAAGCACACATCAATTATCACATTTGAAAGTGATACAAATAAAGCACATATGATGAGGTGCAGGCAAAGTAAATTGCTGTTTGTTTTTATTATCAATAATTTTGAATTTTCTTTGCTTGTTTCCAAGTATACATTGTATTGATTGTTACATAGCAAGTAAATGTCTGAAAATATGTACCATTTTACATTTATCAAAGATGTATTACATTCAAATGGTGAAAAATTTAAGTATTAATGACACTGAATGGTCTATTGTTTCATGTGCATGTCTGAAGAAACAGTCCAAAATTTTTTTTTCTGCAAATGCAAAAAATAGCAGCAAAACTATTACAGGTCACAATGGTTTGGGACTGCATATTTTGTTTGCGTTGCAGTGTTCAAGCGTGAAAAAAAATATATGTTAAACTATAGTGTATTGTAAAGAACAGTTGTCATAGATTGAATGTATATATAAATTAAGAAATTTTGACACATCGCACAACAAATATTAACCATAAACAAGAAACTGATCTTTGTGGTTTTGTACATTGATTTCTAGGTTCTTTTTCCTGCAATATTTATCATATTTGGTAATTAAAAACATAAACTAAACTAGAACGGACTGATTTTCCAACAGAAAATCAAATGTCTCCCGGTGGAACACTTACGTCTCTGAATAAGCTACAGGTGATAACAAATTACAAATGACCAAGTTTGCTTGAAAATTACAATCCTATTTCAGCTCTCACCTAGATACATTATTCTAGCAATTTTCATCAAGTTCTTCAAGACTTATTGCAGAGAAACCAATTTCACATAAATGACCCTGTGACCTTGAAAATTAGGTCAAGGTCACCCAAATACAATCCCAACCTTGGTCTTACCTTGATACAGAATCCTACCAAGTTTCATCAAATTACATCCAGTTCTTCATGACTTATGGAACGGAAACCAATTTCACATAAGTGACCCTGTGACCTTGAGAATTCGCTCAAGGTCATCCAAATACATTCCCAACCTAGGTCTTGCCTAGATACATAATCCTACCAAGTTTCATCAAATTCCATCAAGTTCTTCATGACTTATCCAACGGAAACCAATTTCACATAAGTGACCCTGTGACCTTGAAAATTAGGTCAAGGTCATCCAAATACAATCCCAACCTAGGACTAAGTCTTGCCTAGATACATACTCCTACCAAGTTTCATCAAATTCCATCAAGTCCTTCAACACTTATCGCATGGAAACCAATTTCACATAAGTGACCCTGTGACCTTGATAATTCGCTCAAGGTCATCCAAATACAATCCCAACCTAGGTCTTGCCAAGATACATAATCCTACTAAGTTTCATCAAATTCCATTCTGTTCTTCATGACTTATGGAACGGAAACCAATTTCACATAAGTGACCCTGTGACCTTATAAATTAGGTCAAGGTCACCCAAATACAATCCCAACCTAGGTCTTGTCTAGACACATAATCCTACCAAGTTTCATCAAATTCCATGAAGTTCTTCAAGACTTATCACACGGAAACCAATTTCACATAAGTGACCCTGTGACCTTGAGAATTCGCTCAAGGTCATCCAAATACAATCCCAACCTAGGTCTTGCCAAGATACATAATCCTACCAAGTTTCATCAAATTCCATCAAGTTCTTCAAGACTTATCGCACGGAAACCAATTTCACATAAGTGACCCTGTGACCTTGAAAATTAGGTCAAGGTCACCCAAATACAATCCCAACCTAGGTCTTGCCAAGATACATAATCCTACCAAGTTTCATCAAATTCTGTAAAGTCCTTTAAGACTTATTGCTCGGAAACCAAGTGTTGAAGAACCTGAACAACAACAACAACAACAAGAAGCAGAAGAAGAAGAAGCGGAAGAAACGGGCACTAAAACAATATGTCCCCCGGCTTCCACCGGGAGACATAATTATGCAGCAAAAAGACCTTCAGATTTTTTAATCCAGTGTTCATACACTTCCACAGGTCTTTTCAAGCACTTTCCAGGACCAAATTTCTCAAATTCAACGAGTTGTGGCAGGTATTTGGACATGTAATTTCAGCATCACGGAGACATGGACTTCAAAAATTTCAAGCAATCGATACATACATTGACATGTTGCATGAAATATCTCAGTATGACATACATAATATAGAAAAATATATGCGATGTATGGTTTTGCAGGGGTCACATTAAGGATATTTCAGTGTGGGTCCATTGGACCCATCTTTCTTCTTTTTCAGGAAAAATAGTGAGTCCATGGACTGAATCGATGGGTCCAGTCTGAAATTGTGAAAACTAGACTTCATTTCGTGTGATTTGATTGATTGATTGATTTCATTTGGTATGATCAAAATACAGTGATAAGGATTTTACCAAAAATGATAAATAGATAAAACATGCAGGTAACTTAAGCCTAGAAACAAACATAACATATGGTCTATATGCTAATGCAGGCAAACCATAATTATAATTAAGATTAGATAAAAAGTTACCAATGTGCCAATGTAAAAGAGTTTAATGACTAACAGTTTGTTGATTGTCCCAACGATTGATTCAGTCAATTCAGGGACCTGCTATAAAGACTAAGTCTACACGTCCCTGGTCTACCAAAATATGGTTTGTGAAGTGGTCTTAACCCCTAGCACACTGCCACTGTGCCAGTATCTGATTTGGCACACCGTGTGCCATCGGGCAGTTTTTTAATGTCTTGCACAACAAGCAGCATGCATACTGAACACGCCTGGGCTCTGTTATTTTTGCGATTCATTTTACGTGATGAAACGGTCAGAAATTACATGATTGTATTTCTGTGCACTTTCTATTTCAATTTACCTGAAAAATTTTATGCTGAGGGGTCGAGAGTCTGATCTTAAGTGCAGTCACTTTTTTTTACTAAGTAACACGGCATGAGCCGTGCAACATAACACAAGCGTGTGCACACAGCCTGTCAGTCACAGGCATGGTTTTCCGCTATGTTGTACGAATATTTTTACGGCCTGCGATCATGAATTTCATTCCTTTCTTGTTCTGTCATACAGATTTGTTCCATTCAAACAATTTAATAAAATCAAAACAACAAAATTTTGCTAAAAATCACCAACAACGACGTGACATATACTAGAAGGCAGCAATCAACAACATATTATGATCACATCCTGTTCACACAAATCTTCGCTTAGTCCACGTGTGACCGTGCGGTGACTAATCTGCATATTTTCCTTGCCTTCCGCAAGGAATTTTCCCTCGTGCCTTTATCTGTATCTAGACTTGTTCGATGGAAGTCTTTTTGGTGAAAATATGATGTGGAAATCTTGTGCAACACAAATGGTAGACTTTATACATACTCTGGGCAAAAACCTAGACAACAAAGTACAGATAGATGTTCTTTACTTGGACTTTTCCAAAGCATTTGACTCTGTGCCTCATCACCTTCTTCTACATAAACTGAAAGGCTTTGGAATAAATGGTCAATTGTACAATTGGTTCACTAACTACTTATCAGAGAGACGTCAATGTGTACTAGTGGAAGGTCAAAAAAGTGAATTTAAACCTGTTATATCTGGAGTTCCGCAGGGCTCCATCTTAGGGCCCTTCCTATTTCTGTTATATATTAACGATCTCCCCACATCACTGTCAAGTGAAACTACAATGTTTTTATTTGCAGACGACTCCAAGTGCTTCAGGAAAATTCACTCAGATGCTGATGCATCGTCTCTCCAAGACGACATAGACAAATTGTTAACATGGAGTAAAACTTGGGGAATGAATTTTAATGCCGATAAGTGTTCTGTACTTAGTGTTAGTAGAAACCCAGTCGTCTTTGATTACAACATGAACAATACACCCCTCTTACACGTGTCCTCCCAAAATGATCTTGGTTTCGAGTTAAGCTCTTGCCTCGACTGGTCTAACCACATAACAAAATGCTGTACGAAAGCCAATCGTGCACTTGGGATCATCAAACGTACATGTGGATACCAAGCACCTCCTGAAACTACCAAGAGGTTATATATTTCAATGGTACGAAGCCATTTAGAGTACGGCAGTGTTGTGTGGAGTGTCGGCACTAAGAAAAACCTAAAGGCTTTAGAATCGATCCAGCGTAGGGCAACTAAGTATATTTTGGGAGTACATTGCGATGACACCTACAAAGCACGACTTATTAAGTGTAATCTTCATCCTCTATCCTATAGGCGTGAAATTCTGGATTTAGTATTCTTATACAAATGTCTACATGGATACTATTCAGTAAATTTACAAGATTTATTTCCACTCCAAACCTATAATTCCGAGCTACGAAATTCCAACAATACTATCCGTTTTGAGGCCACCCGTTGCGGCACAGAAACATTCAGACACTCATATGTCAATCGCACAATCTACAGGTGGAACAACTTGCCACATAACATAAAAGCTTCCACTACAATTGGCATGTTCAAATCCAGACTAAAGCAGCATTACAATAATTTGAGAAACAATTATTTTGATGATTCTAATACATGCACATGGAGAAGTAAATGCTTCTGTGCTAAATGCAGAGGGTAATTTGTGACAGCTTTATGTACAGTGACAGTATGTATCTGGTGCTACTACAGTGTGCCTATCCAAATATGTGTTTTATTTTTTAACCAATATGTTATCAACTGTGGAGTAAAACCAGCAGAGCCGGTGTCTGCTGCGGTGTTCAAGGAACACCTGCGCGGCTTTGTCCCCCGTCACTCTGCTGGGGGTCCCCAATCTAACCCACTCCACTAGTTGTAATCTGACACACCATCCAAATGATATTAATTGACTATTTTAAGTGGTGCTTTTCTATATATTGTAAAGTTCAGATTTTATCATGCCTTTCCAGACATTTTATACATCATTCTAGTGTAGTAAATTGGTTTTATCTCCATGAACATCGTTATTACACAGCACTAGCTGTACTCATTTCATTCATCAGATCACCAACGGGGAGTCAACTTGTATAGGTGTGTTCACCTGTTTGACTCTTCCTAATTGGCAGTATGTTTTATGCAGCAAACATTTTATTGTATCTTATGTCATTTTATGTACTACTGCTGATTGAAGCTTAATAAATAAAAAAAATAAATAAATAAAAATTTAACATCTTGGTCCAATAATCTTCACGTTTATACGACTTATTCCTCCCCAACATTGCGGACATGAGACAGGCACATGTATGGGCAACAACGAGTTTGATTGGACAGTGAGCGGCACGTGATCAAATCCACTCAATGAGGAACCTGGAAATGCTCTCACCGCATTTAAATGAGCTGAAATGACGTTAATTTTTGCAGGGTTACCTCTAGAGTATTTTTTCTTAGCAAATAAGAGAGCTTGTTACATACAAAGACGAACATCTGAGGATTCCACCAGTATAATGCATAATCATGGTCATGGTGGACGATGCAAAACACCGGGATCTCAAAGTTACTAAGTTTTGGATAATATTTGCAGTTGTATCATTCAAAATGCATTGCGTTTTTTGTGCGTTGGTCCTAAGGGTGTCCAAATCATCAATTCTACAAGCATTGGCATCACACTTCCGTTGTTTTCATTTGCTTTGTTTACCAGAAGCATGTGCGCCATAATTTTGCATTGTTATGCTGGAAAAAGCGGGTCATCCTTATAGATATATATAAGTACCTACTATTGAGCTATGACATATCGATAACATTTACAAAAACTGCAGTCATCAATTGAACATTTTAATATACCTGTTAAAAGTAGAAATATTTGGGAAATGCCTCATTGCATATAGCTTTGTTGCTATCAAATAAATTCAAAATAACAACAATTTTGCCGGAACTCTTTTACTGAAGATGTGGCTTACTGAAAATTAAAGTTTGATGGACATTGATAACGCCTACATACTATGTCTATAATATTGTAGCAGGCCTTCCCCTGTCACTCGCCAATATAGCAAAATGCTATGAAAATACCACTTTGGCTATAATTTTTTACAGTTGGCTAATGGTTAACAAATAGGAATGTCCCAAACATTGTATTATGCACACAAATTTGGCTACAAAATTAAAATTTCCAGGGGAAGCCCTGCTGTAGTACTACAGTAATGCATGGCCTGTTCCATATCAGTACAAGAATCAGCACAGAGAACTTCATATCAGTACGAGCGATATGAAAGTGCAGAGTACCGATAAGAGTATTGATATCGAACAGGCCATGCATTATTATGTTTATGACATTCATACATGTATACTCTGTGGACATACTGACTATAAATAAACACAGCATATTAAAATATTGAGGTATATTTATTCACGCTTTTATTCTATGTAAGTGTATCAAAGGCATCACTGCTAGATGAATGATCCCTAGCAGACAAAAAAAAAATGTCACTTTTTTTCTCGCCAGGTGGTGCCACACACTGTACTGATATGACAAGCCGAATTCCATATTGGACATGAAAACTGTACAATACGGCAATGTTTTTAAGTCTACAACATCATAAACAATGCTGCAAGGCTAACTCAGAACCCTGGGTTAGCTTTAACATTGACAGTTTTTACCTGATGTGAGATGCATCACTGGTCATCAGAACCTCCAAGCTAGCCAATGTTAACAGTGGGATATCTCCCTCCTGCAGGTACTGAAAAGTGGGAGGGCAAGGGCTGAAGGTGCAAAGCATAGCTAGCGGGGTCTGGGGGCATGCTGCCCCAGGAAAAATTTGAAATTTGCACCTTCATTTCCTGCATTTTGAACCATTTACAGCACCATCATAGACATATCCTGCACATATTAAGTAAAACACAGCAAAACAGCACATCTTTACAGCCAATGATGGAATAATGCTACTTTCCTTTAAACTTTACAAAAAAATGGGAAACATTTTATAAAAAAGCGGGAGCGCAGGAGACTTTGTAAAAAAGTGCCAATAAGTGGGAGATCTCCCGCTGAGGTGGGAGACTTGAAGACTCTGGCTTAGTCACATTTTAGTGTAAGCAAGTCGTACTCAACTACATTGTTGGGACTCCACTACTGTGTGCTCCCACACGTGTTACCCACTCGATGGCTATACAAGAGTCTTGATACAAGTGATCATAATACCTTTAAAAAGAACTCAGCGCAGTGACCTCTGTGGATCATGAGTATGAATCATTCAATATGAGAGAACCCACAATAGTTTTGCATGTAGTTATCATTCCATTTATAATGGAATTTATCTGTTTCTGTTAAATAACAGTTTTACATATATGTACTTTCATAAACCTTGACTCCTGTGAGTATCAAGTTTGTGTGGTAATATCTGGTGGGAAAAATAGGTGACAAACTTGCATTTCTGGGTGACTCTGTACACAGTGATACCTGCTACATGCAACCACTACTGTGAGAGATAACCTGCTATTCATGGACACATTTTTTTGGCCAGAAGTGTCAATTTCTTTAATTTACCAGCTGTAACAAATCACCATCTGTACCTACCACTATCATTAGAATATAGTCTGTGGAGCAACCCACAGACACCGCAGACATGACCTTACGCACCACAGGTGTGAATAAGATTAGTTTTATTACTGACTTGGTTTGCTATGTAAGCAGACTGGCATGAGGATACACTGGATGTATATACCTTCATAAAAACAAAAAACAAAAAAAAAATCAAATTATTTGAAAGTGACTATCTGTTCACTACAATGCCTGGTTTACTCCTACACTGTGTGATACTAATAGGGCTTGACAATTTATGTGTCCAATTGCCCGGTGCAAGTCAGATTTAATCTCGGGCAAGTTAAAATCGATAAGTACTTGTCGGTTGGGCAACCAGTTTTTTTTCAGTGGGAACTTGATTCCTCAAGTTTTCATGACCCAGTTACAAGTTGTCGTTGATTGCAAGGCTGGCAATGGGGTGCAAGAAGGTGATGATAATCCGCTGTCACAACAGTGTTTGAAGTCGGAGTGCTGTGTGCAAGCTGGAGAATAACGATGGTCTTGTAAGAGCTTAAGTTTCGCAACTTGCAATATGTTGGTGATTGCTGCATCCCACATGTACAAGTTCACACCAATGCAGGCATGTGTGTGGGGATGCCAATAGGTGATAATAAACTCTAAACCAGTAAACATTCCAGGTTTAAGCAATTACTTGGCCAGCAGTTGTATTCAACAGGACGTGGTGACCTACTCATTTCTGTCAGAAAAGCAGATATTTACTGCCCGTGTAGTGTACATTCGAACACGAGATCAAAGGTACCGGCAGTTATGCCAATTACTGGAACGAGGTCACAGCAACGCACCATCAGTCTGACCTGCCCTAACCATGTCAAACCAGCGTCAAAAAATATTAAAATTTGCATGGCGAATTCTTCTGCAAATTAGCATCAGGTGCCGTTTATTGGTGGGTTCTAACATTGCTGGAAAAAATACAGATCATGTAGATCTATATGTGCTGTGAGATGACTTCCTGGGCAAAGACAGCACACAACTGTCAGTCACGCATGTGACAGCCAGGAGTAGATATGTGGTGAACTGAGCATCATTGTGGGATCCTCCTCATGGACTGATTTGGGACACATTCAGCAGTTCCCTCCATCCCCTACCTTTGCGTATTTGCCTGTGACTCCAAATAATTGTTGCTATAAACACTGGAATCTTTTGTTTTTGCATGCTGCAATATAAACAGAGCTTCTTGTTTGAATGTTCTCTCTGTAAACTACGGAAGATTCATACATGTTCACTGGGCAGAAACCATGATGAACACACTACCGTGATTGGCTCATTTGTGCATGTGACTCAATTGACCAATCAGGTGATGTGTTGTGTGTAAGACCACATGGCAAAGCAGCTGTTTGTGTACAGTGATGGGAAAGATGGTGATGGTGCGCACACTCTGTTTCTGATTTGAAATATCAAATTTATCATTTGAATTTGAATTAGGAACACCATTAATTGTGAGGAACTTGCCACTACTGTATACGCAAATTGACTACGATGTACCAAATTCATGGTAGGTACGCAAACAATGTGCCTCCCATCTGAGGCAAGGGCAACAAGAAAAAGCACCCTGAAACCAATGGAACTGTTCATTTTTATTTAAGTTCACCAAAATAAAAAGTACAGTGTAATTTCTGGGACTCCTATAGTCCCAGAAATTACACAGTATTTCTTTCTGTAAGCCATCTCACGCAAATATTTTACTTTGCAATTTGTATTTTTAGTATTCTGCCAGTTTCACTGTTAATAGTTGTAGCTAGAATCGTGGTAAAATTTGAACTATTTTTGCAAATTTGCAAGCAACATGAAGCAGCAAATTATGATAAATGGTTTGTCCAGGCCTTTGTCTATGGATTGATAGAAAAAAATTTTATAGTATGAAGTTATATTCGGACAAGGGGATTTTGCATATGGGCAAGTGATTTGGAAATCTACTTGCCCTGCAGACAAGTGATTTTTAAATAAATTTTTGAGCCCTGTACTACTTCAATTGTAATGTTAAAACTTTGGGTCTGGGTCTGTTCTTACCTCGGCAGTAAAAGTGGTACAGTCTCCCAACTCCAGAAACTCCAAGTGGGTCATGGACTCCAGGAATCTGAACTCATGGTCTGGAATATCACGCAGGGTTGTCAAAGACTGCAATCAAGTAATATAAATTTGTAAGCACCTGGCACACAACTACTTCCGTCTTTTTTTTTTTTTTTTTTCTCCAGTATGAATCACGAAACTGAATTTTTTAGTACTTTTCAAATCAATATACAGTGGCCTCTTTTTTTATTAACACTGTCTCCCTTTATCTTACAGAAAGAAAGCTCCCCAGCATTTAAAACTGATGACCATCCAGTTAAATTGACAAAGAAAGAAACAAGTCATGAAAAGCCAGACTTACTTTTGATTTTTGTTTCAATTACAACTTTACCAGCATCATTTATTGGGCCTTAAACATCAGTGTTTCTTTCTTCTACTTTCCAGTCGTAAATCCATAGAGTGTGTTTACTTTATCATTATTTTGTTACTCTGTTAAAAGTGTACAACATCATGCATCTCAAAGTTCTCTGAGTGTACTTTCTGTGACAATGGTGAGGCTTTGTGTGTCTCCATCTAGCCTCCCAAGATAAAACTAAAGTCATTCCATAAATATATTATCCTCTTACAATTTTTGTTTTGTTTTGTTTTTTAACAGCAAAATAATGGAACAATTTGGAAAGTCCAATCAGTATCGCTGTTACAAGTGGCTCATCAGATGCTGGACATACCAGTTTGGCCTTATATTTATATCTTGTCATGTTGAGAAAATGTGTTGTTACTGTATTACAGGAATGCCACACCAAGATCAATTAGATTCGCTGGCCTGGGGAGTCACTCCAGCCATCTTACAACATGACAGTCAACAGTGCATAGGTTGCATATGATTTAATGTACTGCATGAAGGCATTATAGATAGCCAGTGGGAAATCCCTGTGTTGTGTGTATGTGGGGGGGGGGGGGGGAGGCGGAGGGGATCCCCTCTCAGAGCAAGAATTGATGATCGTTGCATGTGATACAGGGGATATATAAGGAATCCTTACTGGAGTTCCCACATTATAAAAAAGCAGAAGGGTTGATCTCTGTGACCTCAGTACTAACATGCAATTTTCACATTATAGCATAAAAAAAGCCCGAAAAAAACAACTCAGCTATCATTCCATAATCTTATTATTTTTCTCGTACATCAATAACCTTTTTCCTTTGTTTGTGCCTGTTATATCCTCTAAATATGGCATGTCTAATTCAATCATTTTTTGAGATGTGGAATTTTTTTATCTTTCATGACATTTTAATTCAAAATTTCCGAGTTTGGGTGATGCCAATAGAATCATAATCAACAGACATTTTGACTTCTTCTACAATCCCACTAACTTTCATGAAGATCCATCAAAATAAAGGATGCTGGACTGGTCACAAGATTTTCAAATTTTGAACTGTGTATTACATAATACTATAGGTATCCCCATCAAATTTGATGTCAACATAGAGTTTCATACATTTCGTAACTCCTAAAAGTAACATTGGTCTAACTAAAAAACTGTGGGGTCCAGGGCATTCACAAGATGACCCCTATATTCTAAATGGCTATTTGACCTTGACCTTCAACTCGTATTAAAAAATAGATATGCAAAATGTGCTCCCCGTATCCAAGTTTCCATACATGGTCTGTTTGTAAAAATTGGGTAATAAATTTTTAAAAGTTACAGAAATAAACAAACAATGACCTTTGACAAATGCCAAAGTCCATAATCATTGGGTCAAGGTGACCCAAAAGTAGGTCACCAGGTACAGTTTTATGTAAGATGCCATCAAGCACAATTTTGATCTGGAGGCTAAATTCTCATTGCCATTGATGTCAAAGCTATGTACACCATGCCATTACAAAATCACCTCTTTCAACTTTACAGGCCTAATCACCAAACAAAAATAGGTCTAGGTCACTGATATTACATAGCATTGGGCATGGTCTATATATCCTATAAATTTGGCATGTCTGATTCAATGGGAAGCTTGCACATTCATAGTTCCATTATTCCTTCTAGGGCGACGCTACCGTGCTGGGGAGTTCAGAGGCACATGCACACCCAGCACCACAGTGAAAACCCAGTATGGGTAAACATCAGAGCCATTTTACGCATTTATTATCATATACAAGCATTATTTCTCCTTAGCTGGAATAATGGAACTGTGGATGTACAAGCTTCCTATTCCAATCGATGTTTCATGTACATGTATTTTAAAGCCATTTTTTTTGCATCTTCAAAATGTTCAATTGACATTATTTCAGCACCACGGGGACACAAAAATGAAAGGCTGCTTAAAGACTCAGGGGCAGCCGAAAGGCATAATATGGCATTCATAATCCTTGCTACAGTGTTTGTCATGCTGATGGTCATGTTCCTAATAGATGTACTCTCACAATACTAAGTTACACTGGGATGTACATGCACTGAGTACTTAAGGCACTGTACTTCTGTGTTAGCTTGAAGTTGTATAAATTAAGATATCATATGATAGTTCATATAAAATCTGACTGCAAGATTTGCCACGTTGTTAGGATAAAAATGTTTTCTTTATTCATCTCTGCCTCTCCCCTGTCAAAATATTTGTCAGGGATTGATATAAACCTACAAAATCCTTAGCCAGATTGCAAACTGAAATATAAAATTTGAAATTTTAGCCATAGCCTTAAAAATGAATGATACTGACAAGAATTACTACTTACAAATGGGAAGCTTGCACATTCAGAGTTCCATTATTCCCACAAGGGGGAAATATGCTTATATATGATAATAAATGCATAAGGAATGGCTCTAATGTTTGCCCATACTGGGTTTTCACTGTGGTGCTGGGTGTGCATTTGCCTCTGAACTCCCCAGCACAGTAGCACCGCCCTAGTAGGAATAATGGAACTATGAATGTGCAAGCTTCCCATTACTTTCCTCGATATGGAATTTTATATCTTTAAACACATTTTGGCTCATAATTTGTTAAATCATAGGTGGCACCACTAGAATTATATGCAACTTAGATTTGGACCTCCTCCACAATCCCACAAAATCCAATGAAGATCTATCAAACATTAAGCATGCTTGGGTGATCACAACATTTCCGTATTTTGACACATAAATTATATAATACTGTAGGTGGCACCACCAATATCAAACTCTACCTAGATTTCCATACACTTGGCAAGTCCTGACACTTATATGGGGCTATCTTGAAAACTGTGGACCAGACAGACATGAGTGATGGCATGAGGGATGCCACCTTTGGTCAGCAGAGCTAAAAACTACACATTACTTTTCCCTGTTTCTTCCCCTTTAGCACCAAACTTACTAAATATTGATACCCTAAACTTTCCACTCAGTGAGACAGGTATATTTTCAATTGTCTGCATACATCTGAACACAAAAGAATTATGCAGGACACATGAACAGGTTGCCAACTTTGTTGTTAATCATTGATATTGAACACAGGTCTTGAAAATCTTAGCTCAACACTAGATAACATGCGAGCCATACTGGAAGTTATCACCAAAAGGTAAAAATTTGAGTTGAAGCTTGCTGTGAAGAATGGTACTTATCGCCTTAAAAAATCTCATTGCAATATGTAGCGAACATTTCACTGAATCTGTGCAAAGCCACAGCATGTTCAATGTGGTATATCCAGGCTACACCTACAATTTAAGCTTCGATTGCCAATTTGGTTACATTAATATCCTGAATCCACACTGAATGCATACAGTATCTCTTCTGAAAGTTCTATGAAATGTAACAAACTGCTCTCAATCATCCTGTGAGAGTTCCGCAGCAAGGTCAGCTCAACTGACAGTGTGCAAAGGTGAGCTCAACTGTTTGTGTGGTATTTCATTTTCCTGATTAACTGTATCAAGCATGATTCAGGCTATCCACAATCTAATCATATAGACCTATGGCAATAAAAATTAAAACACAATCAGACATTGCTAGGTCTATACCCCCAGCCCACCCTCATGATACAGCTGTCAGTACTGACAGGAGTCATCGCTCTGTGACCTTGGGACATTCCACTTACTTATACAGTAATCCAATTTGCATAACCCATCTTCGAACTCATCCGAGACCTTGTGCAAAACTATAAGCATGTGTAATATGAAAGTCCTATGAAAAAAACTATTGGAGTTGTCGTGTGAAAACTGTCTGTCTGGGTGGATGGACTGACAGATGCTCTGACACTAAATTATTTGCTATATGCCCCCTCCTCCTTTGGAGGTGGGGGGGGGGGGAGGAGGAAGGGGGATAACTACATTTTCAACTTTTGAAGTCACCAATTATTGAAGTACCTTTCAAAAGTGAAGCTTTTCCTATACCTAATGTGAAAAAGCATATTGTTGGAGCCCAACATGCCTCTGATGCAAATATTTCTCTTCATAGTAACATGCAGTGTTGAGATCACCACATGGTAGTTATTGCACTGCTATACTGAACATTGCACACCTGCACGCTCGATTATACTGTAATAGCAGCCTCAGAATACATACCAGTGACCGCAGTTTGAGGCAGCACAAATCTGTCAGACCTCCACTGAATGAGAACGCTGGCAGAACTAGCCCACACACACCTCGCAGCTTTATCTCTTCCAGTTGTTTCAGGTTTGCAAACTTTGCTACATCCAGCTTTACATTGGTGGTCCTGTAACAATATTTTCAGTTATAAGTAGTCCAAAATTCATTTTGGTCCAAACAGTAAATATTGGTTACTTAGCAGGGCTGGACATTAAGGATTTTGGCCACTTGTCACAGGACAAGCTGCAGAGAAAATTTAAAATATTTAACTTATCCCCCTGAGAAGGTCACTTGTCCACACAGAATCTGAGAAGAAATTTACTTGTCTCGTATTTTTGCAGCATAGGGCAGAAATGCCAATTTATCAATTTGTTCATGAAGACCTATACATTCTCTTCATTTTTAATATATGTTTTTTCCATTTTTATTTATTTATTGTTATTTTACTGTATTTTTCTGCGTACAAATCTATAATATGTGAAAGAAATTCACAATAACAGTCTGACAATTAACATGTTGCATGAGATAAGACCCTCAAAAGATATTTGGTTATACTACATACAACTTTTAACTGTGTTTACATTTAAAACGTTTGATTTTTAAATCAATTTTGTACACTGTAGGGTTTCTGTGACGCCAATGACAGGCTTGTTTTTATTTACTGATTAGTGTTCCATCTAGTGTCACTTTCAGGAATTACTGAAAATGCTAAGTGCATCAGGCTGTGAGTGTGAGAAGACTGACCCACTCTGTTGGAGCTTCAGGATTATAGATTACAAATGATTTTGTGACAATATTTTAAATGAACATACACAATGGATTACTGTATACGCAAGGGGAAAATCTGAAACTCTTGTGAAGCTTTGGAAAACCCCTACTCTTGCCCATCACAATCTTTTCTATTTTCCTTGTTGAGTTTTGATACCAAAATCATTGTAAATTTTATGTATTAAAATTTCCTTTGTGTTGTTCGAGGTTGCAAGGTATTTCCTCCCTCAGTCCAGTTGTTTAAGATAAAATGTAGCATTAAAAGTCTTAGAAGTGCCAAAAATTTGGTTGTCCGCTAGGAATTATTGGTTGTCTATTTGGACTTGTAATTTATAATCTTACTTTTCCTGGACAATCGGGATTGTCCTAAGGTCTAGCCCTGCCTAGATCTAGAAAATGTACCGAGAATTTAAGCAACCGCAAGATGTAAACACAATACCCTTTCAACAGCATGCAGAGTTCAAAAGTTTCATGATTATAGTACCATTTTATGGGTCATGGACATCAGTAGGGTCAAGTCATTGTATAGGCAACACATCACAAATATGATAACAATTCTTCACATCTAACACTGGTCAGTTCCTTTGACAAAATATGCAATCTCCACACTTCTTTAGTACAAGTACCACTGTTCTGTAAATCACTCAGCAAAAGCCCCTTGATAAAATATTTACATTTGAAATCCAACAGCAATAAAAAAGCAATAAGAAATCTGATTGAACTCAACGTCACTACTCCTGTTGAAACTAACTGGAATTTGACATGCTACTAACCACATGTTTGGCTCTGTGGACATGTCTGTAATCCACTCCGCAGTAAGCACCTTCAGTTCGGTCAATTTGTCTGCTGCTTGATGCAGAATGGTTGCTGGAGACTGACCAAAGTCTATATGTCGCAAAAACTTTAGCTGGTCTAATACTGCTGTAAACTGATGCCATGTGCGGTTTCTGTCTTCAAAGTGGAGCATCCCTCTCATGTCCTGCAAAAATTAAAACCAAAGGCAAAGGTCTCATGGTGCATGATCAACATTCCAATTTAGAAAAATATATTACTGTAACAAATACAAATATGTGACCATTTTTACCAATCCTTTGATACCCAAACTGGCCAGATGTAAAAATAGCATTCTCCAACATGGATGCAGCATCAACTGCGCATCTGGGCGCAGCTGGAAAAGTAATGAAAGCGATTTGATGTGTAATACTCACTAATCTGACTGTGTTGTGTTTCTTGAAGTGCTTTACTGCTGCATCCCAGTCTGCAACCCGGCTGCCTCTCAACCGAACCACCTTCCACTGTAATAATAACCATTCATTTAACACCATTGTGCCCATCTCAAAACTGTGAAATATGATCAAGCATAACATTTGACCATCAACCATAAAAAAAATTGTCAGGAAAAGTTTGAATTAATAACAGATTACATATAACAGGGAGTTGTTTGCGTTATTTCGAATACATTGGACATATTTGCATGCTTAGATATCAACATGTAATATAAGTGATTATATAAATTCATTACAAGCTTAGAAAACTTTTCAGGTGGCAGAGGCAAAGCGAGGTGCTTCAAGAAGCACTGTCTTCAACCAGTCCCACCACCCTGTGTTTCATTTTCTGACCCATACATCTACATTATGTTCTTGTTCGCTTGATCCTGTTGATAAAACTTGTACTGTACAGTGGATGAGTCAGGCATTTTTATATAGAAATGGGCCTTTGGTGAAAGAGCCTTATTTGTAAATTTTGACAGATTTTTTTTTAGTTCAATATTCGGCTTATAAGCTTGAAATTAATAGGATGAAATCTCATAGCAATGACCAGATTCTGGATCTTCACTTTTTTCCACAAACACATTTGGTAAATCTTAATCAAGTATTGCATGCAAGTCTCATGAAGACAAAATTTCAGTTCTTCATCTTTATGTGCCACAAAACTACACAGATAAGCAATATGCAGCTAAAAACTCATTAACTATGCACCTAAATCAGACCTTCAGCTCCACGATGCTTTCTATTTTGTCAAAATTGTTTCATTCCTTTTCAAGAAAACACTGATCAAAATTTGATAATTTTAGTGCAAAACAGCTTTGCCCATGCCACCTGAAAATTGTGACTGCTGACAAAGCCAGAGCAGTGCTATTACCATAAGCATCATTTATCCCTTTACTACTAAATTAAATAACAACTTTTAAGAGATGCAGATTTTGCCTGGCTCAAACTGGAGTATGGCGTAAAGCTCTATAATCTGGGACATGTAAATTTTTAATGAGGACAAGTTAAAATTTTAATCTTAACCAGGGTTTAACCCATTGCTTGTCTGAGATAGTGACAAAACTGCAGTCAAGACACGTGACAAAAAGCCTTGATGTCAAGCCTGATGGTAATTCAAGGGTGCAATAACTGTGTCAAAGGAGTCCAGACCTGTAAAGCCATAGTACATACCATCCAATGTTGTGATGCTACATCCCACCATGTCCTACATACTCGACTTGCTCTGCAAGTGAATTTGTTTGACATGTAAACAATATTAAATGAAGCCAAAGTACTCTTCATAAGTAGCAGCTTCTACTTTAACAAGATTCCCATAAATTAATCATGAAATGGCCAAATGTTTGTAAGTCCATGACAGTGAATATCACAAGCACCGCCAAGTTGCCACATCCATTAACTAGCAGCTATGGACAGTTGCATACACACATTTGGACATGCAATCCAGTTTCTCCCTTCCTGCACATGAAGGGGGGGGGGGGGGGACACTATCCACATAAGGTATCTTCTCACCAGGTTTCAAGTGAATCTAACTGACAGTTTTGAACAAATTGAAAATGTGAATTGTGGACAGATGATGGACCATAATTTTCTTTTTTTTACAAAGGCCCATACTATAACCTCAGCTGACTTGTCAGCTGTGGTAAAAATTTATGATTCCAAAAATCACTGGAACATGACCATTTGCACAAATTTGATAAGACCCACCCAAGATACATCCCCATCAAGTTTGAAGTGAATTTGCTTGACAGTTTTAGAGCAGTAACATGTGTGACTTACCAATGCAATCCCCACTGACTGGCATTGTAATCAATGGGAGAGTATGCACCAACCAAGAAGTAACATGACCATATGAACAAACTTGGTAGAGACCCACCCAAACAGGGTTTCTGCTACAGTGAAAGTGAGGGTACTCAGTTACTCATATTCTAAAGTATAAAGTCTGAAAATAAAGACTTTATGGGATATTCAGGGTTGGCACAAGTACCATTCAGATTTTTTCGGGTATGCTCTTTTACCTTTTTTACCCTCTGGCAGAAACCCTTCCGAGGTAAATTCCCATCAAGTTTGAAAAGAATATGGCCTGTAGTTTTGAAGAAGAAATCCAAAATGTGAAATGTGTATGGACAGATGAGGGATCACCACACATCCTATAAGCTCAGCTGACTTGTCAGTCACCTGAGCTAAAAATCCATAAGAAAAATCCAAAAATGATTGGACTGTAACCGTTTAAACAAACTTAGTCGAGACTCATCTAAGGTACAAACCTACCAAGCTTGAAGTGCATGTAGCCAGTGATTTCGGGAGAGAAGTAAAAAATGTGAATTGTGGACAGACGGACATCTCTCACAGACTGAATGTTTCCATACACATTGTACCCTATTAATGGTAAAGGTGTACTGAAGCTGTTAAGCCCAAAGGTTCCTTCTTACATTGCATGTATGACAATGACCAGGGAGGACTAGATGAGTATAAGATTATGTAATGTTATCATGAACGTGACCACAGTTCCAACTTGAAATGGACCAAGGAATTCGCTGGGTCGGCTTTACAGATGGATGACTGACCATCCTATAAGCTCAGCTGACTAGGAAGTCGGCAGAGCTCAAAATATTGTACAAGTGCTGAGTGTTCCTATAAACCCCCATACCAGACAAATTAATTTAACACTTTTTTTCTCAAAATTCATTGACAGAAATTCATTTCTTACAAAGCTTGGTTATATATTGTAATGTTGCTGAAAATCTATTCTTTGGTGATGAATTCAATGGATAATGACATGTTAAAATACAAGACTCACCTCAACAAATCTGTTACATTAAGGTATCCAAAGATTTGCAGCATGCAGTCAAATCCAACATGCAGCTTCTGAAAATGGCACAAGGCAGGATTAATGCGCCTTGACCTGGAGGATCTCATGACAGTTTGTATTGCATCTGACACCATGTTATTCAAAGCAGAGGTCCCTACTTCTTGACCAGTCTGTGCTTTTGTTTGTTCAATATTACCTTGTAGGTGATTTAAGATAGCTGAATTACTATTGCAGGGGGTCTCCTGTACTTTGGGTGGTTTCGTTGACTTTGTCGACTCTTTTGATGCAGAATTTGAACCCGAGCCTCCATTCTGCATCGCCACAGTTCCCGGTGGCAGGAAGACCTTCACGCCACCTGATGTTGCTAAAAGACAGGACGGAGGCAAAATAACTGACTGATTGTTAAGTTTAAGTTGCAATGGCTGTTTCATGTCAATTTTCTGTGAGATAGAATCTGGAAGTGTTAAGAGCTGTCCACTAACTGGCATATTTCCAGTTGACCTTGAAGGCCCTGGCTTGCTGACAGGCATACTTGCAACGCTGCCACTTGACGCAGATAAGGATAAACTGTTCATAACCACAGGGCTGCCATTGGGCTGGACAGCAGCAGTTCTAGTTACTACCACCCCTGGAGCTGCAATAAGGGTGGGGGCTGTGGAAGGTATTGGTCTATTTACTGGCAGAGTGGGGGCAGGAATCATAGTGGGGGGCTGTTTGATAACTGACGTCATTGTCACTGCTGTCCCTGGCATACTTCGTACTTCACTGAGCGCACGAGACACCACGTCACCTATCACACTGGACTCCATATTTACAGGTGCAGTATGAATCTGTGGGGTTGATGACAACACAGTTACTGGGTTTGTTGTTGCTGTTGAGATCACATCTGTGTTTGCGTCCCCCGCAGTGTTCTTGATCACCTTCATGGTGATGCCTGGCATTGCTGTAGTTTGAGGTGCAGTTGTTGTAGTCTCTGACTCCACACCCTTTTTCCCCACTCTAGTCCTGCATGACTGAAAATATATAAACATAAAAATACAAAATACATGTATACACATACAGTTTATACAGTATAAAATGCAACACTTACACACATTTCTACATTTTTAACGAACGCTTCAATCACGCCTTCTTACAAGTGTCACAAACTTTCCTTCCCTTCGATGACCCCCTTCACAAATCAATACACAGTGCTTCCTCCCTCCACAGAGGTCATGCTATTTCATTCTGTAAATATATGGTACTCTCAGTTTTTCACATGTATTTGATGAACTAAAATTTACTCAAATTCTTGCATCTAGAATCGCTATTGACCATATATCTCATCCTTAATTTTTTTAGGGTAGGCATTACTTATGACAACATGAAACATTAAAGTAGTTACCAAATAAGCCTAACAACTGAGTAATGACAATGTTTGTTGCTTCAATGTGACACTCTGGAAACTGGAAATTCCCTGAACAGCTGTTTTGATAGATTGCTGTACAAATGTTCTTGTTCTTAGGACTGTGTTGGACATCACCTTTGACACAATACTTACCAAGCAGACAAAGAGGGCTGGTCGTGTAGAGCCTGTGAACTGAACACACTGTGGGTGGAAGAGACACATACAAACACCACAGTGCAGGTCTGGTGCAACTCCTTCAACACCAGGACAGTTCAGGCCACACAATTTCACAGCTCCCATCACGCTGCAAACAGAAACCTTTCTTTAAGTGTCACACCTCATTTTAGGCATCAGACACACGGGGGAGCACAGGCAAAACAGGTCTGCGCATCCAACAATTTCTTCTGCACAAGTAGCATGCATATTTCTATTTATTCTGTGTGCTGTTTGAAATACATATATTTTTGTGTTAAGATCTGATGAGCACAGAACAAAGAAGTCAATGGCAATGGTTCATCAAGCATAGCTTTACATACATGAGAACATCTCTTCTGTTTTCAGGAGTCAGGAGTTATGTCTCAGATTAAATACAGCTACAAGGACCATGTTGATGAGATGAAAATTAAGTTTTAACATTGATATAAAGTTAGTGTCAACAGTTGTGCATAAACATATATTCCAAGTCAATGCTCACATTTACAGATCATTTACCAAATACATGTAAAGAAACAACAAAGTCCAGGTTTACCCTTGATCACTATAGCCAAGGCTCTCCTGACGAAACTATACACCAAACACTTGCAAGTCTGATCCCTCATATTGCAAAAGGGAGTGATTTGATCACTTCAAAGTTTGTTCATTGTCCTTCTTTAACACTCCTGAAAAAATGGCCTTCCATAAAAATGTGAATTTTACTTCGATTTACAGTCCAGTAGAATCTCCAATTTAGACCACCTCCATGCAGACCATTTCTATATAAAGGGCACCAATTTACAGACCCTTTTTGTTTATCCTTAATCAAATTATATCCTCCATTAAGACCACTCCCTGTTAAGACCAGTTTTCAGTCCCTTAAGTAGTTTTATTAGGGAGATTCCATTATATTCATTTGACCCCTGTGGCATATGACAATTAATCCAAACCATCCTTCAGCTGTTGAGTAGTCGCAGCAGTTTGCAACTTGAATGTCAAGATTTTTCCTCCAACATTGAAATACATCTGCTGATCTGCCATAATACAATACTGATAGCAATGATATTAATTTCATTTTCAACACAATGCATTCACTGGTCACCTGGCTATTGGCTCCAGGCTCCTGCAATTTTGGTTTGATAATCTCACATATATGCATCCCCTGAACACCCAAGTATCTACTATCATAACCTTTCTTAAAAAAAATAAAAATAAAGCTCTGCCACCTCATACTTGTACTTAATAATGTTAATATGATGTAGCTATTTTAACTGAAAACCAAGCAATTTATTTCCAAGATACATACATTCATGCAAAGGAGCCAATACTGCAAACTCTAGCATGAATACTATACTAGGGTTATGTTCATGGTATGTTCCTGACCATCTTTGATATACCAATCATGTATGCAATGCATGGTCACAGCTACATAGTTACTTGAATTGGGATCTTCATATTAAAACTCATGCACATTCTATCTTAGCCACAAGCTTGTTCATGATAATTATGCAAAAAGTTTACAACTACAGGTCATCATAAAAGAACATTCCCATATACTGAGCTATTTTTTCAGCCATCTTAGCATAAAAAACCCTTATGCATGTTTGCAAACAGAAAGACAGTTTATATTCATGTTCAAGCTGGCAAAATCAATGTTTTTTCTACTACCCATGGCATGAGCAGCTTTTTGTGTGTGTGTGGGGGGGGGGAGGGAAGACAGAAAATTGTGTGGTTTTTACCCCTCGGCCCATATAGGCCTGGGGGTATTGCTGTTGCCTGCATCGGTGTCTGAATCCATGTCCCTTCTTCTTGTTCGTAATTTCAGAAGAACCAGATAAGCTGGGATCATGAAACTTTTTTAGTTGATCACCCTTTTCAAACTTTACGTCAAGTTCAAAGGGCAATGACCTTGACCCAATTGTAATGTCACCTAGATCAATTCTCTATGAACTTCTTGCACATGAAATTAGAACCAAACTGCAAGGATAACAAAACATTTACAGATAAGCACCCATGTAAGGGTCATCAAGTTTAAAGGAGAGTGACCTTGACCTAATTTGAATGTCACCAGTTCTCTTTAATAAATGTCTTGTACACGAGATATTAAGAACCAAATAAGATACGATCATGTGACTTTAAGAGTTAATCAGTGATCACCCTTGTAAGAGTCTAGCTCAGATTTGAAGGCGTGACCTTGACCTGATTTCAAGGTCACCAGGGTCAATCCATTTAACAAAAATGTGAGGAATATCAGAAGAACCAGAAAAGATAGGATCACAAAAAATTTTACAGTTGATCTCCCTTATAAAAGGTTAATTCAAGTTTGAAGGAGAATGACTGCATCACTCAATTTTTCAGTCACCAGGGTCAACTTACTTTGAAATTCTTGTACACAATATCAGGAGAACCAGATCCTTTTTGTGGGCGGCCGAGGGGTTTTAAGGCATTCGCTTTTATGTTTTTCTTTCGTTGTTGACACTTACTAGCACATTATATTCACTATATTTCATGTAAAAATTCACTTTCAATTATATCACATAAAAATGTGGCACAATTTTTGCCCCATATGCAATTACTTCTGAGTGAAAAACGACTAACCAAACCACCTGGAATTTAGAAATACTTTCATTATCACCACCACCTTATGTGAATAAAGTGAATTTTGAACGTTCCTACTTCCATGCAATCATATATCTACACAACATTTATTTCTCTATCTAAAGCTGCTACAAACCCTCCACCTTGGGACTCTAGCTCAAGTAAAGTGTGATTTATAATGATACTGAGCTTTTATCTAGTTTCCCCCTCACTGTATGGCAAGCAAATTTGTATTTCTTGATGATTCACAATTTGTCAAATTACTGTGTTGTTTCCTTGATTCCAAAGAAAATACAAGTGAGGCTACTGTAAAATGATCTTTATAAAGTAGTTCTCATATGTTTTTGTCTGTCCAAGATCCTTCAATGGCTCAGGAACAATATGAAAGTAAATGGAGAAAGAACACTTGAAAGAATCTTGGAAGCATGCACCAAAAAAAACCCACCACAGATGCAGGCAAGATTTTCAGTACAATCCAACACCCAATCATTCACACTAGGCCAAAAGAAAGCACATCAAGATATGTTTGCTTCAAATTCAAACAGTTTTTAACAGGTCAATAATTATTCACACATTACTCAGTTTGATGGGTACAATTAGACCACTTTCCTTCTTTTTTTAAAAACACCAAAATCATCCATATTTGCTTACTGAAAAGAACCCACTTTGTCCAATTTTGCAATTTGAAAAATATACCATTTTGTTTATTAAGGGGGCATTTTAACTTTCAAATTGCAATTTCCAGTAGTTGAACCTGCAGGGAAGTGAAACTATGAAAAATATCCCCACCATGCAACAATTTTTAATACAGATGACAATTACAAACAAGCATTGGGTTTGTGAGAACACACAAACTACATAAAAAAAAAACACACTGTTGGGAAAAAAAGGTTACACCTTATTGATTTTTTGCATTTCATTTCAATGAAATTTGTCGTTGATTTTGCAAAGGCCCTGTCCAGATTCTTACAAACCACAGAACAGAGGTTCTATATGTAGATGTGAACCTTTCAAGACACCTGGTGTTCTATTCAAACTTGCTGCTTGATATTTGTACCCATCAAACTAATGATCCCTTAACTATGACATCTAACCTGTCTTTGCTCAGTCCTAATTTGACGAACCTTGGACCAATTTTAACTTTTTTAGGGGGAGGAGAATGCTCTGTCTCCTTCATAAGGGTTGTGATGACCTCTCCGTCAGTGCTCAGAGCCTTTGCTGATGCCACAGCCAACTGTTTTTTGCCAACCACACCTCCCATACGTTTTCTTGCCACAGGTCCTCTGGCCTTGGGTGTACTCACTATAATCAAACACGGCAAAGAATTTTAAAACAAAGACTCAAAAGACACTCAAAAATGTCTGTGAGACCACACAATCCAAAGCTGACAGCTGAGAAGAATTAGTTGTGACAAAAGGCCCATGGGCCTAATGCTAAGCTGACATATAATCTGATGACCATCACCAAAATTCTTTCATTGAAATGCATTCCCTATGTGACTTTGTGCAAGTAGGTCGAGGTCATCCATATATGCAACATCACGCTACATATGATACATGAGGGGAGGTAAAAATAGAACTCACAGTCAAGAGTGCCACGCTAACCTGTCCTGGTTGAACATCAAAATTGTGGATCTCTCTGAAAATCATTCATATCTAGTAATCTTATAAATGATGTGGAGATTCTGTGTGTTATCTCTCACTCAATCATTTATATGTCGCGAAGCCCTTCATGTATGTTCTACATTCCTAGGGCCCACTTGTCAAGAGGTTACCCCTAAGTCAGTATAAGTTGAGACCCCCCGGGTCAACCACAAGACCCCATTATATCATAATATATGCATCTAGCCATTGTGATATAATATGTCCTAAAACTGATTGTCACATTTTTTCTGTCTTTATCTGTCTTTTTTACCACCCACAACAGTGACACCAAAGGGGCTCATGGAACCATGACAACCAACCATTGGCAACCACGAAAGGCTGACAAGTACTCAATGACCTTTACATTGTCATGTCACATGACCTTAACAATTAAAGTAAATCCACCAATGGAAAGTCTAATATGCAACCATGGCAACCAGCCCTCACAGGTCCTCATGTACCCACAGGTTCTCATGTACTGTAGGACCCCTACATTGTCACGTGACCATAACAATAGGAGCCTTCATAGTTACACTGGTCTGCTGTTACCAAGTGGGACATGCTATTGTGACCACAGTGGAGGCTTAACTGTGAAACTGTGGATTCTACAATTTGTGCATATCCGCACTACAGACTGGTACCTTTCAATTGTACACAGGCATAATTCAGGCACAAAATACCGCTTAATCTCGTCGCGCAATCCTGGTGGTCAAAATTGGAAAACTGAATTATGTGAGGTTGGTATTGAGACAAACCCACCAATGGGAAGTCTTGTAACTTGATCACACCTTGGATGACCTATCAGACAAAAGAAACTAACACAAATAAACCAATCACAGAACAGCCCCTTCCTCACGGTGGTATATAAGACCACACCAGCCATCAGTCTATTACCCTCTCTTCAACCTCTGGTGAAGAAACAACAAAGTTTCTAAAGTGCTCAGGTTAGTAATGGAAGGACACAGATTTAGCTGTAACACATGGTAGGCTACTTCTCTTTTTTTTCAGCATGATACATATTTATACTATATTTGGTATAATAAGCCTTATTCTTTCTCAACATACTGAATTTAGTGTCCTGTACTAAGTGCTGCATGACCTTGAAAAATGGGTCACGGTCATCAAAAATTTCAATGTAATTTCACCATTTGCCTCATTCATATTTGGGGTAAATTCTGCATTTCTGTCTCTTCCCCAAATAATACCTGAATGATGGATGGATGGATGGCCAAGCAGTGATTACATCAAATCTGCAACCTATGGTCAGCAGAACTAAAAAGCAAAAAAGCTCACTTGCCTCCCCATTAAAGTCTGTAAACTTGGGAAATTAGGTGGATGGGCGGACCCTTAAAAATTTCTCAAAAGGTATGGAGTGTCTGTACCAAAAGTTTCACCTGATTTTGGCTTACAGTTTTGAAGAAGTCAAAATCTGAACTACCACTGCAGACAACATTGATTTATATGGTAATCAATAGGAATGCAAAAATTACCTACCCCCCCCCCAAAAAAAAAAAAAACATTAAAAATTAAAAAAAAACAATGAACATAGTTGGTAGATACATGTACCTACCCAATGTACATCCTCACTAAGTTTGAAGTGAATCTGGCACAGTGTTTTGGAGAAGAAGTTGAGAATGTGAGTGACATTGCAATCCCCACTGACTTACATGTGCATAGTCATCAACAGTAATCTATGCAGTCTGACCTTTCAAGGTCACTCAGATTTAAAATAAACAATACAAATTGAAAGTCCATAAACTTTCCTGTTAATGTTTAATGGTAACCTTGGGAATACGATGCACCATTAAGAAGGTAAAAGCCAGGATGTAAAAATTGCTGAGTAAGCACAAAAAATGCAACAAAGATGTGACCTTGACCTTTGTCCTCAAAGTTAAATATCATTATGTGGGAAAAATTTCCCAAACCCATAGATTATCTGTACCAAATTAGGAGGCAACAGGTTAAGAGGGGATAGAAATATAAGGAAAAGAAACGGTGGACAATGAGACAAAACACTATATGCATCCCCTCCAACGGGAGATGCATAATCAGGCAATCTATTCATCAGACATCCTGTTAACACGAACCAATGTATCTGGAGAAGCTCAATACAGCGAGGGACATAATTAGGTCAATTGAAAGGTTGACTGTTCTACAGCAACACTTAACCCTTGCATTTAATGATTGTTGGTGCACCTGCAAGCATTATATACTGAATGTCTCAGTTTCTTAAATTTAAGATCTTAGAGAGACTGTGGATAAACCATCTACTGAACACTCTTACCTTGAAAGCGCTGAGGTGTATAAATAATCCTTGGTCTATGTGGCGTGCCGGTTTGGGTGACAACTTTTACTGGCTTGGCTTCAGTCACTTGAACTTTAGGTGGAGCAGGTGGAGCTGGCGATGCAGGACGAGGAAAAGGAGAAGATGCTGCGGGTGGCACTGGTGGCGCCTCCTGCACTTTAGGGCTGGGTGTGGCCCTAGAATTTGACAGTCTAGAGAAGCTTCTGGAACCCACAGGCGAGTTGTACTGTCTCAAAAGGTCAGCCAAGTCTGCCTGGGAGTGTGTGCGACCTTTCTGTGCCTTAGCCAAGCGTATGGACTCCCCATCGCCCCTATACACCGGAATTTTGTAGAAGGTAAAGTTGTCTATGGTCAGGTCTGTGTTGATGTGATGTACTAGCACATAAAATAGGAAATAACATGAAATCCCAAATTTTACTGAAAAGTCGCTTTTTGTCCACAGAAATAAGTCACATCCAATGATTTTACTTAGGGATAGTTCAACATTATCATCATTTTTTAATTAGTACTTAGGGTACTAAATTTCATGACCCCCCTCCCTCCCCCCAAATTAGTACTTTAAAAATGATGATTTTCCCCCCCAAATCATAGCAAAATTGCACAAAACAGACCAAAAATTGATCCTCATTTTCCATATCCTGTGAAAGTGTACAGACCCATTTAACCCCCTCCCCCCTTGCGTACTGTAAGTACTAATTCAAAAATGATGAAAATGTTGAACCATCCCTTAGTTATTCTGCATGTGCTTTCCAACCTAGATGAATGAAACTACTGTAACTAATGTCACCCAAACAAATCTTTTTCTTGCATGTGGTTGCTACATTTCCATTGCTAACAAGTTACGCAACATTGGTGGTTCATTAACTTGTAAAGTCTAACTGTTCAATAAGAGCTCCATTCATAACATACACCATCTAAAATAATAACATACAAAACTTTTGAAGATGCAAAAATTAGGAAAAAAGTACCAGTCCAATATATAAATGAAACAAAACAGACTGAAATGCAGTTATACTATTTTATATCTTTCAAATGAGAGTGATTCTTGTCCATTTTCATGTACAAACATCCAAATTATACCTTTATTACTGTAATAGCCTTTACTTTATCACCAGGTCTGCCCTCCACCCCCCACCCCACCCCAATACCAATTCTAAGTGTATGTTTTGACCAATTCTACAACTAAAAACATATTTTATGTTGAACAAATACAATACCACACTTTGAAGGATATAAATCTTTAAAATCAGCAAACAAAATGACCAAGATAGTCCTGTGCTCTTCTGGCAAGCAGCTGGAGTATTACAACTAACCCAAATATGACCAACTTTATGGACAGTGTCAAGCTGCAACACTGTTTCAATTTTTTTCACTAGCCGTTGCAACCTTTGCCATTAGCTCCTTGTTTCAATTCATCTTCCCAATACATCTTTTTTTTACTCAGCCAGTCACTCAGATGCACTGCCGGATGACAAAATTCCACCACAGGTGTACTTGTCTAAGGACAAATGTCTCCATCTTTTACATTACTCCTCTGAATTCTCACTTGTCCCAGACAATAGAACACAGACATTTTCTCACCCTGCGCTGTCAGCTGACATACACAGACATATTCACATGTCTCACTTTAGCATCCCAGAGAAATAATTCTTTTGCTGAGCAAGGCAGCTATTCAGTGGAGTTTTAACAATAAGCCAGCTTATAGGTACACTAGTTTCAGTCTACGTCTGTTGTATACTTTCCCAGATTTAGAATTATATCACACTTTAAAAATTTCTATCAGACTGGGGGAATCAATTTCAGCCTAAGCAGTTCTAGCAATAACTTGTCCCAAGGAAAACCTACACTGAACGTGTACCATTTGTATTTTTTTCCCAGCTTTTATATTAACTGTGACTTATCCATTAGAATTTTTGATGATTTATACGGGGTCGGGGACTGTAGCACCTCTTTAGTAACCAGCCCAAAATCATTTAGTCCTATGATTAAATCTGTAACAGCACTTAATCACATCTTGAGGAAAACCAGCCGACACATATGCAATATGTTTTAACAAACACTGCACAAATTACCCAAAATCTTATTTTTTTTATCTTTACACAAAGAATCTCAAAATGCTAACCTTTGTGCATACTCCTGTGGGAGTTGGGTTTATCTTTTATTAATTTGTGACCAGTTTCATTCATTCATTGTTTGCTATTTTTTATTATATACAATACTAGTATTGCTCGGTATGTTTTGGAAAACAAGAGGGCTGTGTGAACAGCCCGTGCCTCAGCTGATCTTGACATTCATCACACTTGCAGCTCTATGAACTTGGGAAAGGATCAAGGACACCATGTTCTGAGTAAGTCTGACCTTTATAGAAGAACACTTACATGTGCAACATCAAAGTTCAAGTAGTTCTCAAGTTATAATGAAGAGTAAAATTCATGTATGTTGCACTGTGACCCCACAAACGAGGTCAAGGTCATTCATGTACTTTCTCAGCATGACCTTCATACAGAATAATTAACATGTGTAGCTAACTCAAAACAGATCTCAAGTTACCAAGTAAACAGTATAAATTTTGTGTCAGTTGTCCTGTGAATTAGCATTAGAATGCCCATTGACTTACATAGTAATCAAGAGGAAAGCTGCATTGAACGATAAGTACCCAAATTGAAAATCCTTAAAAATCAGGAATCGAAAGCAGTGCCACCTAGTAAACAACTGTTTGACCCTTCCACAACAACATATCCATCACATTTCAGCTTAATCTGAGGGACGGTTCTGAGAACAAGTGAAAAATAGCAAAACCATGTAAAAAAATTCATAAAAAAATTGCAGCGCCACCTGGTGAACAAATTGGGAACTAGGTGTCCCCGGGAGTGTCTATGTACGACATCAAAGCAATTGGGTGAGCGGTTTCAGAGGAGAAGAATTTTTAAGGTTTGCCCCAAAAAAGAACAAAAAATTCATAAAAAATCCAAAAGCAATAGAGCGTGACCATTTGAACACACTTGGTAGAGATCCACCCAAGGCACATCCCCACCAAGTTTGAAGTAAATCTGGTCAATATTATTAAAGTTATGACCATTACAAGAAATTCCCATGTTAAACTTTCCTATTAAAACTTCTGTAGAGATTTTTGAAAAAAAAAAATCATAAAAAAAATCCAAATTCATTGGAACATGACCATTGAAACAATCCTGGTAGACACCCACCCAAGGTACATTGCCACCAAGTTTGAAGTAAATCTGGATGATGGTTTTGGAGAAGAAGTCGAAAATGTAAATTAGCATTAGAATGCCCATTGACTTACATGGTAATCAATAGGAAAGGTACATTTACCCTAAAGGAGCCGAATTGAAAAAACCATTAACAAGAGGGCTGTGTGAACAGCCCGTGCCTCAGCTTATCTTGACATTCATCACACTTGCAGCTCTATGAACTTGGGAAAGGATCAAGGACACCATGTTCTGAGTAAGTCTGAACTTTATAGAAGAAAACTTACATGTGCAACATCAAAGTTCAAGTAGTTCTCAAGTTATAATGAAGAGTAAAATTCATGTATGTTGCACTGTGACCCCACAAACGAGGTCAAGGTCATTCATGTACTGTCTCAGCATGACCTTCATACAGAATAATTAACATGTGTAGCTAACTCAAAACAGATCTCAAGTTATCAAGTAAACAGTAAATTTCATGTCAGTTGTCCTGTGAATTAGCATTAGGATGCTCATTGACTTGCATAGTAATCAATAGGAAAGCTGCATTGAACGATAAGTACCCGAATTGAAAATCCTTGAAAATTAGAAATCCAAAGCAGTGCCACCTAGTAAACAACTGTTTGACCCTTCCACAACAACATATCCATCACATTTCAGCTTAATCTGAGGGACGGTTCTGAGAACAAGTGAAAAATAGCAAACAATACAAAAAAATTCATCAAAAAATTGCAGCGCCACCTGGTGAACAAATTGGGAACTAGGTGTCCCCGGGAGTGTCTATGTATGATATCAAAGCAATTGGGTGAGCGTTTTCAGAGGAGAAGAATTTTGAAGGTTTGCCCCAAAAAAGAACATAAAAATTCTTAAAAAATCCAAAAATCAATAGAGCGTGACCATTTGAACTCACTTGATAGAGATGTACCCAAGGCATATCCCCCCCCCCCAAGTTTGAAGTAAATCTGGTCAAAATTATTAAAGTTATGACCATTACAAGAAATTCCCATGTCAAACTTTCCTATTAAAACTTTTGTAGAGATTTTTGAAAAAAAATCATAAAAACTCCAAAATTCATTGGAACATGACCATTGGAACAAACCTTGTAGACACCCACCCAAGGTAAACTGCCACCAAGTTTGAAGTAAATCTGGATGACGGTTTTGGAGAAGATGTCGAAAATGTAAATTAGCATTAGAATGCCCATTGACTAACATGGTAATCAATAGGAAAAGTGCATTTACCGCAAAGGAGCCGAATTGAAACAAGAGGGCTGTGTGAACAGCCCGTGCCTCAGCTGATCTTGACATTCATCACACTTGCAGCTCTATGAACTTGGGAAAGGATCAAGGACACCATGTTCTGAGTAAGTCTGACCTTTATAGAAGAACACTTACATGTGCAACATCAAAGTTCAAGTGGTTCTCAAGTTATAATGAAGAGTAAAATTCATGTATGTTGCACTGTGACCCCACAAACGAGGTCAAGGTCATTCATGTACTGTCTCAGCATGACCTTCATACAGAATAATTAACATGTGTAGCTAACTCAAAACAGATCTCAAGTTATCAAGTAAACAGTAAATTTCGTGTCAGTTGTCCTGTGAATTAGCATTAGAATGCCCATTGACTTACATAGTAATCAATAGGAAAGCTGCATCGAATGATAAGTACCCGAATTGAAAATCCTTAATAATCAGGAATCCAAAGCAGTGCCACCTAGTAAACAACTGTTTGACCCTTCCACACCAACATATCCATCACATTTCAGCTTAATCTGAGGGACTGTTCTGACAACAACTGAAAAATAGCAAAACCATACAAAAAAATTCCTAAAAAAATTTGCAGCGCCACCTGGTGAACAAATTGGGAACTAGGTGTCCAAGGGAGTGTCTATGTACGATATCAAAGCAATTGGGTACGCAGTTTCAGAGAAGAAGATTTTTTAAGATTTGTCCAAAAAAAAAAGAACAAAAAAATTCATTAAAAATCCAAAAATCACTGGAGCATGAACATTTGACCAAAATTGGTAGAAACTCACCCAAGGTACATTGCCACCAAGTTTGAAGTTAATCTGGATGACGGTTTTGGAGAAGAAGTTGAAAATGTGAATTAGCATTAGAATGCCCATTGACTTCCATAGTAATCAATAGTGAAGCTGCATTGACTGACAAGTACCCGAATTGAAAAAATCGTTAAAAATCAGGAATCCGCAGCATTCCCACATAGTGAACAACTTTGTTTGACCCTTCTACAAGGAACACATCCACCATGTTTCAGCTTAATCTGAGTGACGGTTCTGGAGAAGAAGTCGAAAATAGCTGTAAAAGACAAAAAATTATAAAAAAATTGCAGCGCCACCTGTTGAACAAATTAAGAACTAGGAGTCCCAGAGAGTGTTCCTGTGTGATATCAAAGCAATTGGGTGAGCGGTTTCGAAGAAGAAGATTTTTTAAGATTTGCCCCAAAAAGAACAAAAAAATTCATTAAAAACCCAAAAATCACTGGACCATGGCCATTTGTACAAACTTGGTAGAGACCCACCCGAGGCACATCTCCACCAAGTTTGAAGTGAATCTGGCTGACGGTTTTTGAGAAGAAGCCGAAAATGTGAATTGTGGACGACGGACGGACGGTAGGACGACAGATGACGGACCCTCAAAAAACCTCAGCTGACTGACAGGTCAGCTGAGGTAAAAATCAGGAACTCGCAGCATTCCCACATAGTGAACAACTTTGTTTTGCCCTTCCATCAGGAACATATCCACCACATGTAAGCTTAATCTGAGCGACCGTTCTGGAGAAGAAGTCGAAAAAAGCTATAACACACAAAAATTCATAAAAAATTAGAAAAAAACTGCAACGCCACCTGGTGAACAAATTAACAACAAGGAGTCCGTAGATGTCTTCCTGTGTGATATCAAAGCAATTGGGTAAGCAGTTTCAGAGAAGAAGATTTTTTAAGATTTGTCCAAAAAAAAGAACAAAAAAATTCATTAAAAATCCAAAAACCACTGGACCATGAACATTTGAACAAAACTGGTAGAAACCCACCAAAGGTACATCCCCACCAAGTTTGAAGTTAATCTGGATGACGGTTTTGGAGAAGAAGTCGAAAATGTGAATTCGCATTAGAATGCCCATTGACTTCCATAGTAATCAATAGTAAAGCTGCATTGACCGACAAGTACCAGAATTGAAAAAATAGTTAAAAATCAGGAATCCGCAGCATTCCCACATAGTGAACAACTTTGTTTGACCCTTCTACAAGGAACATATCCACCATGTTTCAGCTTAATCTGAGTGATGGTTCTGGAGAAGAAGTCGAAAATAGCTATAACACACAAAAATTCATAAAAAATTGCAGCGCCACCTGTTGAACAAATTAAGAACTAGGAGTCCCAGGGAGTGTTCCTGTGTGATATTAAAGCAATTGGGTGAGCGGTTTTGGAGAAGAAGATTTTTTAAGATTTAACCAAAAAAAATCATTAAAAATCCAAAAATCACTGGACCGTGATCATTTGAACAAACTTGGTAGAGACCCACCCAAGGCACATCTCCACGAAGTTTAAAGTGAATCTGGCTGACAGTTTTTGAGAAGAAGTCAAAAATGTAAATTGTGGACGACGGACGGACGACGGACGGACGGACGGAAGGACGGACGGAAGGACGGACGACGGACGGACGACGGACCCTCAAAAAACCTCAGCTGACTGACAAGTCAGCTGAGGTAAAAAACGTGCTTCACCATGTTTACTTTTATGTAACCCTAGCTATGCAATATACATCTTAGTATGATAGACTGCAGCTGTATAAAAGAGATAATCTGAACATGTTTACCCATAGCAGCTGAACTGAGGTGTCCTATCATGAGAAAAGCAATCCAAAATTTGTTTTTATTTATGTGCATGGGTTGGATGCTTAATGCAAGGCATTCTACTCTCATCTCGATCCACAGGGAAGGGATCGAGATCCTAACTGCAAAGAAATGTTGCAATTCTATGGTTTACAAGCTTTGATGAAATCCATTCACAACATGTGTGAAATAAGCTAACTGACGTTAACAAATGTTGAGAACATGTACATGTATACTGCAAGAATGACCTTTACAAAAAATATGGGTGTACAACTTTCAGTACACTCAGGTGCGTGTCCAATGAAGGTTACTTTAGTCTACAAAGTTGGCTTTCAGTATATGCATTCCCATAACTTTCAGCTGTAACTTCAAAATGGTTACAGGTATGTAAAATAATGGTTAGAACAACCTTAAAACCCCTCAGCAAGGGTAAAAATCTGATGAGCTTAAAAATGTCAAAGTTGCTGAATGTTGAACCATGGGGATTTTTGATCCGTACGTAGTATAGACCAACTGGACGTAACAGTAGTGCTTGCACCACTGAGGGGACTGCTATATACAAACATGGTACAGTTTAGGCCAGCAACTATTGCTGCATGCTAGATGTTTACCCCTCTAATAAGGTCACATTTCCAGTGCATTTGGGGTGGCCTCAATAGAAGGACAATCACTTTAGTCCAGCATTCAAAAGCAAATAAGCTTAAAAAATTCAGTGATAGTGGAGACACTGAATTTTACACAAGTGGCTGTGCAACCTTAAGAAATGGGGCAAAGTCACTCATGTTCATACTTAGCCAAGGCCCTATAGAGGACTATAATCATGTATAATATAAAACTCATAAATGAAAAAGTTTATAAATTATTGTGCGGACACTGAATTTCACAAAAGTGGCTGTGTGACATTGGGTCAATGTCACTCATGTTTAAACTTCACCTTGGTCTGATGGAAAACTATAATGATGTGCAATATGAAATCCCTAGCTCAAAAATTTCTCAAGGTATCATGCAGAAATCATGCCGACTCCATATGCACTAATGTGGCTCTGTGCCCTTCAGAATTGGGTCACGGTCACCCATCCTCGAACTTGATTTAGCCCTTACAGGGGGCTACAATCTTGCCCAATATCAAAGCCTTGCCTTAGAAGTTTCTCAAGTTATCATGCGAACACCAAATTAACTAATGCGGCTCTGCGACCTTGATAATTGGGTCAAGGTCACCCAACTTTGAACTTGACCTAGCCCTTAAAAAGGACAATACTCCTGTAAAATAAGAAAGCCCTGGCTCAAAAACTTCTTAAGTTATTATGCGGACACCATATTCACTAATGTGGCTCTGTGACCTTGGGAATTGAGTGACGGTCACCCATCTTTCAACTTATCCTAGCCCTTATAAAGGACTAAAATCCTATGCAATATGAAAACCATATTGTAAGAACTTCTCAACTTATGTGGAAACCATCTGGACGGGTGGATGGACAGACGCACGGAACCTAGGATTACTATAGGGCACTTACCTTCAGCGGTACCCTAAAATTACTGTTTTGGCGTCATGAATACATAATAGGCTGATCTCCAGGAGGGCTGTGAACTAAGAGAAATCATTTCAAGCTCTGTTCACAGTGGATCCTTAGTCAAAAATGTAATAGAGTTGTTGCAGCTAGTGGTCCCTTTTCACTGAAAACTCATACAGGATGCCTTACACTTTCCAGATTTTTTTTTTTTTTTTTGCCCTTCTGATTCAGGGTTTTTTATCTCTGGTTTGGCACTGTGTGTGTGTTTTTTTTGAAAATGCGTTTCTCTAACATAACATTCTAATTCAAGATATGATTGTAATTGAACACTTGGAACTAATATTTGCATATATACATTGTCATACCTGGTATCTATCTGTTGTGCCCAGCAATAAAATCAGCATCTGCACAGAGCAATAGCATACTATCTATACAAATAAGCTATTGTCTTTTTATTACTGACATTAGTCCAAACGTGAACATTCCACTCAGATGCATCCACAATACAAGTTTGATGACAGCAGTTCAATTTGCTAAAAAGTTATCGTATCTGGAAGGGTGACACATGCACACAAGCAGACATGACTACAATGCCCCATTGGCCGATAAGGCTACGGGGGCAATAAACACTAAATAAAGGTACAGGTTTATACATAGCAGGAATGTTAAAACAAAGGACACAGCTTAACCAGGGATGGGTGGGGCAAATTTATTTACAGTCATTTATCCCACTGAAATGCACCTCCAGTCCAAAGAACATGTACATTTAGCTGAAACAGACATCAGTGCCATTTGTGACCATTCCCACACAGACGCCCCAGCATATCCTGTTCCCAGTTACATCTATAAGCAATATTTGTACATTCTATAGAAGCAAACATTCAAATGTGCTAAATTTTCTTGATATTCAAGAAATCAGAAAAATCCGGCCCATGTTTCGCCAACACAACATGATTGGGATTTTCTTGTCACCACTTACAATACAGTCTATGCATAAGTTCACCAAATGGGAAAACCCAGGCAGTTGTCCCATTACGAAAGCGAGGCATGCAGGCTGATTTTTTGCTACCAGATGGTGCGCTGTGCACCTTCTCAAAAGTGGTCACGATAATGCATGATGGCAGACACTAATTTTGTTTGTGTTAAAAATGAATAGAAAAGCAGGAAACGGACCAAATACAGGAGGTGTATAGATGTTTACCATTGTAGATCGTTGGCGGAGGGAGTACGGAAAGCATTGATAGTTAGAACCTTGAGTGACAAAGCGAATTATCATGGTAAACCACCACTGACTGTTGTGTAGTGGGCTGTAATGTTGATACCAGGAAAAAAGTCAAACTGATAAATATCAAAAATAAAAGTGCCGCTTTATTCCTTCCATCAACTGATATTCCTTTATCTTTCAAATACTTTTGCAGCCACCCTAAATTCTGTTTTTTTGAAGAAATCATGGTCTGTGTTTCACTCCTCATTACTTGCTGAATATAGCGCTGTAGCCTGTGCGGTAAGACTGACTGGCCTGCAAATTACCCAGAAACCTGTGTGCGCCTGGCTCTGATATCAGAATCTCCACTGGGGTTTCCCCGCTTGGTGAACTTATGCATAGACCGTATTGGCCCAAATGATTACGGTTTAAACAATTTAATTTGATGTCAAAGCATTGACAGCTTTTTATGGGTGATACACTATGCATGTGTTTGCAAACAGTGTTATAATACAGAAGGTTATACTTTTATCACTACTGTATTTTAATTCAACTTGGGCACAAAAACAACCAAGTGAAAGTTTGCTTCTAAAGGAAAAAAATGCACTTGCACAAAATATGGTAGAACTATGACAGTTGTATTGTGGTCATGGTGAGTACTTACAATATTGTTCTATCTGAGGTCTGGAACGCTGTAGAGAGAAAGAATATGAGGGAAATTAAAGCACAATATGGATTACAACACCAATACTTACAGTGCGACTGAATCTCTTTCTTGGAACGCTATGGAGGCAGAGAAACAGAAAAAACATAATAATAATAAGCATGACAAATTCTTTGCTGGAAAATGCCCAAAGCATGAATATAGAGTTTACAAAATATGATTTTTCTCAGTTATACATTATACAGTGGTCCCTTCTGTATGGAGCCACCTGGTCTTTTACATGATACCTTTTCACCAGCTTTTCAGTACTTAGAGGTTATCTCATGGCTAAATCAGTATCCTACCTGGTAAAGTTCCCCTCAGAGCCTGTATCCTCCAGAGACCCCAAGGATAGAGGGAGGATAGAGCTCGAAGGGGAACAGTACAGGGCAGGATACTGATTTAGCAATGGGATGATCTTTGTATCCTAAATGTATATGCCATAATTAGACAAAAAAGGCAAATGCAGCTTTTCCTGGGATTATGTAAGATGCTACATACCTATTCAATAGCCAAAACATACAATTTCTGGTTCATAATTTTGTTTGAGAAAAGCCCACCTCCCCTTCAGGAAGAAATAGGCCTAAACTACTGTCCTGTCAGGTCAAGCATCTTGTGCGGCAGGCACCATTGCAACGTGAGTGACGTCATGGCGCAAAACATCATTAGAGTCGCTGTTTCCGTAAATATAGAACGTGAGGGATATACTGACTTTCAATCTTCTTTTAATGGAGAGATTGTATTTCCCTTGGGAAGATACTGGTTGTTGCTAGTGTAACATTTTCCATGTATTCTAATTGGACAGTTTCAGTATCCTCCCTAATTTTGTAATGGGTATGTCCCTTAAAAGACATTGTATGCTACAGGACTAAAAATGCAGTATGAGGGCAGTTTTAATGCCTACATTCAGGATACTGTTTGTTACTCAATGTCTGAGAACTGCTAACAACGTTACATTACTGTAGCAAAAACTGCTGATCAAAATAGAAAAAAAAAATAACAATAAATAAACTGTACCTTGCTTTGTGGTCACACTTCACATGAGACAAGTCAATAAACAATATTTAGGACAATGAGCATGACAAGTGCACATGCCCCTACATACACCCATATTTCTGACAAATCTACATTGTCACAAAAGCTGACACCGATTTTTATGCCCCACCAGCGGGGGCATATAGATTTGCCCTTGTCCATCCGTTTGACATTAAAATTGTCACATCTGTGTCGCATATATATCCGGTAGCATTTGAGGTAACATTTTCCCCAATTAAAGATTAATTAACATAAGATAGTTAATCCAAGAGAGAAACAAACTTCAGGTGTACACCTTCATATATTGATACAGGTATATGCGACACAAATGTCTAACGTCGAATCAACATTTTCCCCGAATTAATGAATGATTAATTAAGACTGTATAATCAAACCATGAGGTAAACAAAACCCCAGGTGTACGCCTTCATATACTGATAGATGTTTCCACAAAGTTTCATGATTGTACCTCAAATACTTTTGGAGATATACACGGCACAAATGTGACAATTTTAATGTAGGACGGATGAAAGGACGAATGGATGGACAAGGGAAAATCTATATGCCCCCGGCCCCAGGTAAGGGCATAACAAAAGTGTCCCATACTTCTGTTTTTATAATTGATATTGATCTGAAAATGGGCTCAACCTCAGGATTACAAATACACAAGCAATTATAATTTTGGGGTTAATGAAAAATGCTTTACTATAAAAATTAAAATGCAATCCGACATTGCTAGATCTATGCCCCCCTTCAGCTCTGTGACCTGGGTCAAGGAGATTCATCTTCAAACAAGTCTCAGACCTTATGTACGTAACCATGTGCAAGAAGAAAGATCTATGTTAAAAACTTTTCTTCAACTTATCGTGTGAAAACCAAATTCACTAAAATGGCTCTGTGGCCTTGGGAATTGGGTCAAGGTTAACCATCTTGGAACTTGTCCGAGACCTTATGCAGGACTATAAGCATGTGCAATATGACACCCCTATGCACAAAACTTTTCAATTTAACTCGTGAAAACCAAATTCACAAAAATATCTGTCTCATGCAAGACTATAAGCATGTGCAATAAAATAGCCCTATGCAAAAACATTTTCAAGTTTTGTGTGAAAACCAAATTCACTAACAGATCTGTGACCTTGGGAATTTGGTCAAGGTCACCCATCTTCTAACTTGCCTGACACCTAATGTAGGACGGTAATTACCTACAATTTGACAGGTCTGTCAAAAACTTTTCTTAAAAGTTATTGCTTGAAAACCAAATTCACTTAAATAGCTCTGTGACCTCGGGGATCGAATCAATGTCACCCATCTTTAAATTTGAGACCTTAATCAGGACTATAAGCACATGCAGTATGAAAGCCTTAAGAGAAAAACATTTTGAGTTATCACAAGAAAAATAAATTCACTAAAATGGCTCTGTGACCTTGGGAATTGGGTCAATGTCACCCACCATAAAACTCTTGTGAGACCTTATTCAAGACTGTAAGCATGTGCAATATGAAAGCCCTTTAAAGTTACTGATCTTCAAACTCATCTGAGACCTTATTCAGGACTATAAGCACGTACACTATGCAAAAAAACCGTTTTGAATTATCATGTGAAACCCAAATTCACTAAAAAGGCTCTGTGCATTGGGAATTGGGTCAAGGTCACCCATCTTTGAGCTCGTTCGAGACTTTATTCAGAAGTATAAGCCTGTGCAATATAAAAGCCCTAAGCAAAAACTTTTTTGAGTTATCTTGTGAAAACTATCAGTGGAGACACACATACACCAGCAAAGTAATCGCAATATGCCCCCTCCTCCTACAGTGGGGGGCATAATAAACTGTTGCTGTAAAAGCACACACCTCACACTTACCAGCTTCTTCCCAGTTGGTGTATAGTAATATACATCAGCAGGAATTTTCTTCGGGTTCTTCAATCCTGATTTTTGATCATCTGTTACACTTCTGATGACTATTTCTCTAAACCACCCTAAGGACAATAACATAAAACATTTTTTTTAAAAATGAAATACACATGTACTTTTGAACAGATAAAGATAATATTCAGTTCAATACTTTTAACAAAACTGATTCACATATCGTTCAAAGACTTTCACGGAATTTACATTGAACAATTCTAGGGAAATTTAACACCGGAACATATAACCACATTTGGGTGACTTGTTGTAAGTACAACAGACTTATATAAAAAAAAAAAAAATGTTAATAGAAAATATCACTGATGTCCTGGATACGAGAAATTAGATGAGATACGCTGAGTACAGTGGCTGTGTTGTAGTTACTAAAACATGTCCTACACTGTAATAGTTTTCACCTGTGCCCACAGGACAAGTCTTTTTCATAGCAGTTTTCTCTTTTCTTAATATGAAATTTCTTATTGGTACAAATATTGTTATATTTACCTAACTTTTGTGGTACTTGGAATAGGTCACTGATGACACTATCGTCTACCTTCTGTCCTTTGTCTGAATCTGAATAAGAAATCAATTCAGCAATTGAAAAGAAATCATGATAATAATAATAATAATAATAATAATAATAATAATAATAATAATGATAATAATAATAATAATAATAATAATAATAATAATAATAATAATAATAATAATAATAATAAAAACTCTGATCAAATTATGCAGTAGTAAGCATTTAGCAAATCCCATTTATGTACAAATTTTAAAGCTACAATTGATAGACCTATTTGGATACATGTCCCCCTTTACATCAGAGTCAAACTTTTTTGAAGTTATCTTCCCAGGTATAATCAATAGTGCAGTACATGTACTTTATTTCTGCTACCATAACCACAAACCCAAGACACAGTTACTTTATACATGTACATGTACATGTATACAAGAGAAGGCAAGTCACTTACGATGGTTATTATGAACACACCAGCTGAAACAATCACTGTGATAAAAATGTTGCTTTTTAAGTTAGAGGACAGTTTTCGACTTTCTTGCTTCAAGTTCTTGTGTTTTCATATTTCTTGAAATTAAGTCACATGACATCACGTGATATTAAAACCACATGAACACTGATCAACATCACTGGTGTAAACCAATACATAAAAGGAAACTTGTTCTGCAAGAATTTCTAGAAAGCTCTCCCTTGTCACCTTATCTTTAATATCAGTTACCCATTATAGTAAAACCCAGCATTGCCCAGGCTTAACATTTAAGATTACCACAGATTGGTACCAGTGAAATTCCACAGGCCTACAAGAATATCAACCCTGGACTTCCCAGATGGCAATACATAATCTGAATGTGAACTCCTATGGTGAAATGGTGTTCACTGATGTCCTGTTTCACAAAGAAGCACAGAAGGGACGGACAAATTCAGCAGCTGCTGCTGTCATTAGCCAATACGGGCGTTCCGAGTTAGGGATTTTTTTAAACACCAGGCTTCGCATGGTAGATTTTTGCCCTCCGCGCATGCCCGACATGCCTGGTAACGCAATTCCGCGGTCAAGCTTTCCCGGGGTAATAGTAGGCCGTGACCAACACAGCGTGACAGCGAAACCCATACAAGAATCGACGTGCAACAGTGATCGTTCAGTTTCAGTGAACATGGCGGGAAATACGGACGACGGAGGAGCGGCGATTAACGTGATTGAACAGACGGGAAATGAACTATACGACAAATTTTCAAAGATGAAAGTGGTTGACCTTAGGAAATTTCTTAAGATTCGCGGAGTGCATGGGGTACAAATATGTGAAGAAAGGCCTAGTTGAGGAGAAAGATGATACCATGCACATGCGTAGAGCTCGATTGGAGTTTCCCGATGGGAAGAAGAAGGTGGCTTTGCCATACATATCTTCGATAACCTCCTGGACAGAAGACCTGAAAGCAATGCCAGTGGTTGAGATGCCCCATGTCATCGCCTCCCTAATAAGCAAATGTGACTGGACACCCAACAATGCTCAGAAGTGCCGCGAATTCAGGGGCTACCAACTTGCGGAACAGGGGCACATCCATAGGGTTAAGTTACACGCGCTGTCGAACTTTGTTTCATGCAAACTTTTGTATGTGAAGGCACTTGGTACAAGACAAACCTCGCAAGGCGAGGCACCGTACCAGGTCTGAGGAAAAGTCACGGAAGAAGGGGTCATCCATACCGGACGGTGCCAGTGTACAGCGTAAGAGGGCTTCAATATTAATTATTTGATATTTATTTATTCATTGTTTAATGTCGCCAATCTTAACCAAATGATAATAGCTGATCTGAAAATGCTTGAAGGCCTACAGTGTGCCAGTGATCAGGTAACAAAGTTTGTAGACAGTGTATTGCGAATTTAGGTCAAGTGCTTTACTGTTAATTTCTGATTGCACCCGTCAAGCGCTAATCTGGTTAGTGGTCAGCCAAGCGCGAGGATCTTCAAAGCACTGGCAGAAGTGCGCCCCAGGCTAATCCCTCAGAACTCACCGAGTCAATCAAGGGTGTCTTAATGCATGGTTAGTTGTGCCACAATGCAGGCCCCGATTTGTGTAGGTTTTGTCTCAGGTTTTGTGTCAGTATTTTTCATAGTGACCGTGTTTTCTGCTATCTGAGGTACACCCTGGTATCTTACAGTTGTACACTGGCATGCTTTCTTGGAGTTACACTTGTAGGTTATTAAAATAACCGGCGTTAAAAAATGACACCAACTTTCCCGTGTTAACACAATGGGGCAAAATGGCGAGACTTGAAAGTGTCCTCCGAGACCTGCAGAAACATCCGTGACATCGCGGGAACATTGTAGTCAGCGCCACCGGTGGCAAAAATTGTCCCTATCTCGGAACTAAGCTATTGCCCATGTTTCATTATTTTGCTTAAGAAATTTGCAAAGGGCTATTTTTTTTATAACAAGAATTATAAATGTAAAGGAGTTTCTGTGCACAGCGATTATCTGTTTAATTTCCTGATTTGGCTACAAATTTTGAGGGCCTAAATCTGTCTCTGCAAAGTGTTCACAAACCACAGCTTTCACTGTTTAGGTATTGATCTTGTTGTTCTCAGCTGAAAACACATAAACAAAAGTACTATGGGGTCACTTCATATTTAAATCTCAAGAATCACTTAAGTTTACTCCCTCCAGACATGAAAACAAAACACCATCTACACTAGACATACCTTCAACGCAAAACGTTGACTGTAGTGTCTGCCAGCCTTTTTGAGCATGTAATTAGACTGCCATTTGCTCAAATTAGGTCATGGTGACACCAAAATCTAATCGGCTCAACTTGCCAGGTAAAATAGGCATATCGCCAAATTTGAGCAAAACACATGGAGGCATTCTGTAGATATCACGGTTTGGAGAATGAGCAAATCTGGCTGGCAGACCCTTATAAAGGCACTTACTTGTGATAATGTGTATGACATGACACTAAGAGCACTTGCCTATTGCACATAACTGCTTCCAGTGTTGGTCCTAAGCATTTCTAATGAAACATAAAGATTTCCAGCCAAAAGCAAAAGTAGAATTGTCATATCCTTTGCTGAGCTGACTGCTGACTGATCAGTTTCTGATAAGTGTTTGTCAAAAGCAAATTAGGCCCAATTTTGAATGTCCTCTGAATCTGTTTATTAATGATCAGAGCCATAAATATGACATATTATGCCCTTTATCTTGCACAGTTTCTGTTTCTTCTCTGGACAGTTCCCATCAACCCCAATTGTTTTGTGCCATGATTCAGGGTTATCCCATGGATAAGTCAGTGTCCTACTCCGTACAGTTCCCCGAGAGCCTGTATACTTGGGTAGAGGGAGACCGTATATGGTAGGAGACTGATTTAGCCATGGAATGATGTTTGTATCGTAAATGTATCTATCATAACTAGCAAAAAAAGGCAAACACAGCTTTACCTGGGATTATATAGGATGCTATATACCAAATCACAAATCAGTAGCCAAAACGTACAATTTTCAGTTCATAATTTTTGGGAGAAAAGCCGACCTCCCATTTAGGAAGAAATGGGCCTACACTACTCTCCTGTCTGCTCATCTATCTTTTGTAGCATGCACCCTTGCAATGCCATTGACATCATAGCCCATACTGTCATTAGAGTTGCTGTTTACTCTGCGGTGAGGTATGTACAGTAAACCTCTCTAATGAACACCTCCGTTTACCCAAAACCTCTCTATACTGAACACCATTTCTTGGTCCCAAACACATGTATATACTTCCAATGTAAGCAAACCTTTCTACACCGAACACCTCACTATATATCGACCACTTTTTTCCAGTTCCAAGGGTGTTTGGTATAGGGAGGTTTTACTGTACTGACTTTCAATGTTACATGTATTTTAATGGGGAGATTGTATTGCCCTTGGAAAAATGCTGGCTTTTGCTAGTGTAACATTATCCATGTGTTCTAATTGGACAGTTTCAGTATCCTCCCTTAGTTTGGTGTTGGAATGTCCCTTGAAAGACACTGTTACATATGCCACAGGAAGAAAAACTGCAGTATGAGGGCAGTTTTACTACCACATGTAGGATACTACAGGGCCAGAATTTCGACGAGAATCCGAGAATCCATTCTCGTAAAGATTCTCCTAAACTTGTCTTTCTTTAAAAAGAAAACTAATAGACAAAAATCCAAATAGATTCTCGCAAAGTTTTGCGAAATTCTGGCCCTGTACTATTATAAAACATATTCTACAAAAGCACCAATTTGAAGATGACATTTTCATGTGAAGAGTCATGATCTGTACCAGAGCACATCCAAACCTGGCAGTGAAATTTTGAAACACGAATCATTCAAGAACAAATCACAAAATTTAATATCCTGGACAGTGTTTATGCTGACTCACTGGGATGAGATGTGGCACAGTGTAAGAACAACTTCAGCTTGTCCATGAAAAAAGACACAGTATTTAAACTTCAGGTATGGTGTCAAATGAATTGGTGAATCATGTGAATTCAAGAGGAAAAATCTACCGTAAAACGGACTTTTCCACAAATACATGGTAATTTCAAAGTGGAAATCCAGATCAGCTTTACTTTGAAGACAGATGTAGACCCACTTTACTATTGTATTTTTATCAAACCACCCTCAAACAAGATGCCCATGGGCCTAATGCTCTGCTGACCACCATCACGACAAAATCATTTACTGAAATGTTCTCTCCACAATCTTGAAAAATTAAGGTCATCCATGTCATGCAATATCAAACTTTCACATGATACACATTTGTGGTGCATTTGGTATCATTCTCCTTATTCTTTATCAAGATATTAAATTAAATGTCCCTTTTTAAGTGCTTAATGACCTTGAAAAATAGGTCACAGTCATTGGGTTATGGTGACCCCAAAAGTCGATCACCAAGTACAGTTTTGATCTGGAGGCTCAATAATCTTTGCCATTGAGGTCCAAGCTACACTTTGCTATTAAAAAATCACCTCTTGCAATCATAAGGGGCATAGTGACCTAACAAAAATAGTCAAGGTCACTGATCTTATATCGCATATTAGCATTGGACACAATCTATATGCAGTAAAACCTCTCTAACCAAACACCTCCGTATACTGAACACCATTTCTCAGTCCCAAATATATACTTTCAATGCTACCAAACCTCCCTATACCGAACACCTCACTATACTGAACACTTTTTTCTGGTCCCAAGGGTGTTGGGTATAGGGAGGTTCCACTGTATGTCCCATAAATTTGGCTAATTCCATTGATTTGAGATAAGGCATATTGTATTTTTGCCAAGAATTTTTTTCACATAACTTCCTTCAAAGTTTAGGTGGCGCCATTAGTATCACAAGCAATCAAGATTTTGACCTCTCCTACAATCTCACTAAATTTCATAAAGATCCATAAAAAAAGAAAGATGGTAGACAGGCCACAAATTTCACACTTGGACCCATGTTACATATAATACTAGAAGTGGCGCCACCCACATTGATGTCAACAAAATTTTCATTCCTAAAATTAACATGGGCCTAATTAAAAAACTGCGGGGTGCAGAGTATTCAGAATATGACCCTATGTTCCAACTGGCCATTTGACTGCCCCATCTTCAAATCAGATAAAAAGAAAAAATGTTACTGCTCAAAATGTGCGCCAGCATCCAGCTTTCCATAATGGTCTGTTTGTTCCAACCGGGTAATAACTTGTAGAGTTAGTCCCAAAAAATATGTGTGTTTCCCATAACAGACCAAATTTTTGGGGCATAGGTACGTTGGCATAATTTTCTTTTTTTTTTTAAGTCTGACAATTTGGGTGGGTCAGTAGTTTTCTTTGTTAAATATACCACAATTTTGGGTAGATTGGTGGTTTATTTTACTTTTTCCCTTTGGTGGGAAGTAAGTTAACAGGGGGTCTGTAGGGGGTGTAGTGATGCACTGATCCAGTAAGGGGAAACAAATAATTTTTTTTTTTGCCTAACTGAAGTAAAAGAATAAACTTGGACAAGCGCCAAAGTCATGATCATTAGGTCACAATAACCCCCAAAAATAGGTCACCACAGTTTTACAAACAATGTAATCAAGTGCAATTTTATTCTGGAGGCACAATTCTCTTTGCCATTGATGTCTAAAATACACCCTGAAAGTTATTTGGGGCCATTCTTGAAAACTGTGGATTGTCTTGTGCTCACAAGCTTTAAGTTTACTGAGAGACGGCCAAGCATGAGTGATACCATGAGCTCTACCACCTTTGGTGAGCAGAGCTACTCTAACAATAACATGATTTTGGAGGGTGCTACACTTTTTCACTGGCCCGAAAGGTGCAAAACGAGAGTGCTAATTGCAGTGAAGGGCTGCTAATCATTGATGAAGGGCCAGTGAAAGAGTTACACCCGACAAAATCATGTTATTACTATTGTTACTACTTCTAACAAAAGTAGCAGGCCGGCTAAAGCATTAGCACATGGGTCAAACGGATAGCGCATAGTGTTACTGGGTTATACCATGAGAGCAAAATCGAATTAATCCACTAGAGAAAGTCCTACTAAGTAGTAATAATAATAATACATGACACACCAAGAAGACACTATTTAATGGCAAGGTGAAGACAGTGACACTCCAGTTCATTCACTATATTCTTGATGTTAATGCCAGAAAAATGATGAATTTGAACTTTCTGTCAAACTTAATGTCTTACCTCTTAAGTTAGATTTCTTTGCCTTTGGTGTCTGGTAATCCTGTACATCCACTTCTCTGTCTATTGGTTCTTCACGCATACGATCTTCAGCATCATGGTAACCATATGATGTGCCACTTATATCAGCAGGAGCAGTTGCTTCATCTCCGATAGATGTCTCTGCTTCCCCTTCTGCACCTTTCCCTTTACCAACATCTTTATCATTACAGGCTTTTTGTCTAATTGCAACAGCATCAATATGTTCTTCAATTTTCCTTTTTCTTGGCGGTTTTTCAACCTTTTCTGGGCCACTTTCTTTGTCTTTTGATTCTAAATGGGCTGAATAATCATGATCACTACCAACACGCCTACGTTTCCTTGCAGGTCTACCACTTGGTGTCCAAAATTCCTCTTTTTCAGAATGATCTAATGTTTCAGTGTCATCCTTATCCTCTTGAGAATGATCTAATGTTTCAGTGTCATCTTTATCCCTTTCAGAATGATCTGATTTTTCAGTGTCATCCTTATCCTCTTTAGAATGACCTAAAGTTTCAGTGTCATCTTTATCTGCTTTTGAATGATCTAATGTTTCAGTGTTATCCTTATCCTTTTCAGAATGATCTAATATTTTAGTGTCATCCTTATCTCTTTCAGAATGATCAATGACTGCTTCATCACCTGTTTGCTGATGCTGACCTTTTTCACCTTTTTCCACTTCCATCTCTTTTTCTTGGTCATCAGTCCCATCAATATCTTTCGCACCTTTGTCAACAATTGATTGCCCATCTGTCTCTTCAACTGTTTCATCAGTCTTATTCATACACACCTCATCTTCCACCAAAGTGTTTTTCTCTATCTGCTCAATGTCTTCATCAGCTTTGTCTATTTCATCCATGGTTTCACCTTTCTCACCCTCCCCTTGATCACGTACGGCCCTTTCTTCTGGTTCTTCTTGGTCTTCTCCATCCTGCTCAGCTTGATTTTCAACATCCACTTTCTGTTCAGGCATGTCAAGACTGTTATCTGCATCACCCAAGTCCTCATTTTCACCTTCTTCAACATTCCTAATTTCAAGATACCCCCCTTTGTGGTCAATTTCATCATCGTTTTCTTCTGCAAGGACCCCTGTTTCTAAATTTTCCTCCATCACTGGCTCTTCAATTCTGTTCAAATCCAGATCTGAAACAGTTTCAAGACCGTGTTCTGCAATCTCGCTCTCTTCCTCTGCATCTATGGCTTGTTGATCCTTATCTCCTGCTAAATAATCTTCACCAACTCCCGAGGCATGGGTGGACTCTTCAGTCTCTTGTACAAATGCAGCATTTCCACTTGCTTCATCTTCTGTCTCTACAACAGATTCTTGTGGCATGTCTTCCTGGTTTTGGGTACCAACCTCCATATCTTCCATTGATTCCAACTCTCCATTACCACGTTCTTCCATCATCTCGCTACCTGCTGCAGGGTTCATAGTCTGGAAGCCAGTAAACTGACCAGCTACACTGTCTACACCCACATCTTCTGACATTGAATCATTCATGTCAGAAAGCAAAGTCCTCCCCTGGTCAATAAATTGTCCACCTAAGGAGGATGCACTGGCTGATAAGTGATCAACAATTTCACTATTTGCTGGCAAGGAATTGAAAGGTTCTTGCTGGAATGCAGGACCACCTGCTAATTTATTCAAGGTCTGCACAGCATGCAACACCTGGTCCACAACCACTGCGAATTCATCTTTATCTTCACTTCCAGACTCAATCACATCAAAACAGTTGTCCATGATGGTAACATGTCCCCTGACATTTGTCCTATTGACTCTGGATGAGGAACGAGCTGCGTCCTGTATTTCAATGGCACCAGCCCTAAAAATATGCAAAGTTAACAAGATTAACAAGTTATCAACAGGAGAAATAACTTAAGGTGACAGCTGAAATTGTGAAACACATGAGTAGTGCACTTGCCTATGAAAACATACATAACTAGAAAAGATGATTTGCTGCATAGCAAATCAGTGTGTGTGTCTTCAAAGCATATTGGTGTGGCAATGTACAACTATTCCATAACACAGGAGTACAAGTTGGAATGGCATCTCTATCTACTATAGCTTTGAAGTTATTCAAGATTTAAAATTTCTAATGGTGCTATTTAACATAATTTAAACTGCTACAACTTTTAGTTTTAATTCATTAGCTGCGCAATGGTCAACAACCCCTTAGTAGAAGTTGGTCACATGTAAATTGCGCAGTGTTACAATACCCAAAATTTAAACCCAACATGAACCAAATCGGATGAAAATTGACCAAGTTATGGCAAGATGAAACTTTCAAAGGGCCAAATGACCTTGACCTTTGCCCTTTCGAGGTTACATGTTCTTATAAAAATGTGCAATGTTGCAATACCAACAATTTGCGTCCAACTTGATTAGAATTAGATGGAAATTGGCCAAGTTAAGACTGGATAAAACTTTCAAACATCCCAATGACCTTGACCTTTGACCTTGAGAGGTCACATGTAAAATTCAAAATGTGTAGTGTTACCTTAGCTACCATTTGACCCCAACATGATCAAAATTGGATAAAAATTGACCAAGTTATGGCTAGAAGAAAGTTACTATGGAAAGTGGCCTTTGACCTTGAAATGCCCTTTGACCTTGAGATGACCTCTACCTGAAGTGAACCTTGACCACAAAAATGACATTTTGGCTTAAAATTGAACTTTGACCTTGACATGACCTTTGACATGACCTTGACATTTGTGATGACTTTTACCTTGCTATGAGGCCAACCTTAAAAATATTTCTGTTTCGTATAACGCGCCCGGTGTGCGCAAAACGTTGCGGTTGGAATATTTTTTTCAACAGTGCAAAAAAAAATTTTTTTTCAGGCTTGATTTAATGCTATTCGCACGCCCCGTGTGACAGTTCTGTAAACGCATATCGTTTGCGTACCTACCATGAATGCTATCGGTACATCGTAGTAAATTTGCGTATACAGTATTGGCAAGTTCCTTGCGATAAAAGGTGTTCCTAAATCAAATTCAAACGAAAATTTTAATATTTCAAATCAGAAATCGAGTGTGCGCACATCGTTCCTGCAACTGCACACAAACAGCTGCTTTGGCCATGTGGTCTGGCTTGATTTAACGCTACTCCGCGCTGTGTGGCAGTTCTGTTAACGCATATCGTTTGCGGACCTACCATGAATGCTATCGGTACATCGTAGTGAATTAGCGTATACAGTATTGGCAAATTCCTTGCAATAAAAGATGTTCCTAAATCAAATTCAAACGAAAATTTTAATATTTCAAATCAGAACGAGAGTGTGAGAACATCGTTCCTGCAACTGTACACAAACACCTGCTTTGGCCATGTGGTCGGACGAACAACACATCACCCGATTGGTTAATTGAGTCACATGCAAAAATGAACATGTGTGAATCTGTTGTAATGTACGGAGGGAACACACGAACGGGAAGCTTTGTTTATATCGCAGCATGCGAAAATAAAGATTCCAGTGTTCATTGCAACAATTATTTGGAGTTACAGGCAAATACGCAAAGGTAGGGGGTAGTGAGAATAGCCGAATGTGTCCCAAATCAGTCCGTGAGACTGGTTCAGTTCACCGCAGATCCACTCCACGGCCACGCTGTCACTTCGCGTGACTGGAAGTCATTTCAAGGCACCTATTTTTTCCAACATGTTAGAACACACCGATAAATGGCATTTGATGTTAATTTGCAGATGAATTCGCCATGCAAATTTTTCATGTATTTTGACGCTGCTTTGACATCGTTGCCGTTGGGGCAGATCACACTGACAGTTAGTAGTGTGACCCCGCTCAGCAAACCAATAATTGCTGCTGTAATGTAACGTAATCGTATGTATTGACCATTGTACGACAGTGAAAATGTCTGCATGTGTTGACAGAGATAAAGTTCTGATGAATACAACTGCGGACCAAGTAATTGTTTAAACTTGGAATGTTTATCAATTAGCGATTATTATCACCTATCGGCGCCCCACGCAAGTGCTGCGAAAGCTCTGATTTTAGTGATTAGACCCCCGTTAGGTAGCCAGCCTTGCAAACAACTGCAACTTGTAACTGTGTCATGAAAATTTGAGGAATAGAGTTCCCAGCGAAAAAAAAGTTGGTTGCCCGACCAGGCAAGTACCTATTAATTTTAACTTGCCCGAGATTAAATCCGACTTGACCATGGAGCAATAAAACTCTTAATCCACGTCCCTGCAAATACACACAAAAGAGGTGTGTTCGTGATTTTTTACTCTGAACCCTCATCATACATCGTCACTATTACACACCTCCCCTCCCCTGCTGTTGTCAATTGAAAATTAAAACTACACATTTGTATTTGATATCTTACTCTTTTTCTGCTGTGATATTTTAAAAAAAGGGCAACTTTATAATTACGCTAATCCTTTGTTTCTTGAAGCCCTGTACATGTACATGTTTAAAATAGCAAAAGACCCACCCCAATTCCAGCCAAGCCGAGGTGTATTTAGAGTAGGGCTACTCTGTCTCAGCGCCAGCAAACCAGCCTGAAGCATATATTGTCCCGCTACAACCTCATCTGTGGCAGAGTCTCTTGCTTTAATACAGATTTAATAAAAAATTTTCAACCTGGAATCTTGTTTATCTTGTATCAATACTAAGTCCATCAGTCATGATGCCCATATTGCAGTAATACATAGTAGGTATGTGTAGTTCAAAAAAAAAAATATAATAAAACGAGGGCTGTGTGAACAGCCCATGCTCAGCTGATCTTGACATTCATCACACTTGCAGATCTATGAACTTGGGAAAAGATCAAGGTCACCCATGTTCTGAGTAAGTTTGACCATTATAAAAGAACACTAACATGTGCAACATCAAGGTACAAGTAGTTCACAAGTTATAATGAAGAGTAATATTCATGTATGTTGCACTGTGACCCCAGAGACGAGGTCAAAGTCATTCATGTACTGTCTGGGCATGACCTTCATACAAAAACATTAACATGTGCAACATCACAGTACTAACTCAAAACAAATCTCAAGTTATCAAGTAAACAGTAAATTTTGTGTCAGTTGTCCTGTGAATTAGCACTAGAATGCCCATTGACTTACATAGTAATCAATAGGAAAGCTGCATTGATCGATAAGTACCCGAGTTGAAAATACTTAAAAATCAGGAATCTAAAGCAGTGCCACCTAGCAAACAACTTTGGTTGACCCTTCCACAAGAACATATCCATCACATTTCACTTTCATCTGAGTGACGGTTCTGAGAACCAGTGAAAAATAACAAAACCATATAAAAAATTCATAAAAAAAAAAAAAAAAAATTGCAGTGCCACCTGGTGAACAAATTGGGAACTATGTGTCCCTGGAAGTGTCTATCAACGATATCAAAACAATTGGGTGAGCAGTTTCAGAGGTGAAGAGTTTTTAAGGTTTGCCCCAAAAAACCCCCAAAAAATCATAAAAATTCCAAAAATCAATAGAGCGTGACCATTTGAACAAACTTGGTAGAGATCCACCCAAGGCACATCCCCACTAAGTTTGAAGTCAATCTGGCCAAAATTATTTAAGTTATAACCATTACAAGAAATTCCCATGTTAAAACTTTCCTTTTAAAACTTTTGTAAAGATTTTTGAGAAAAAAATCATAAAAAAACCCCCAAAATTCATTGGAACATGACCATTGGAACAAACTTGGTATACACCCACCCAAGGTACATCCCCACCAAGTTTGAAGTTAATCTGGATGACGGTTTTGGAGAAGAGGTCGAAAATGTGAATTAGCATTAGAATGCTCATTGACTTCCATAGTAATCAATAGGAAAGCTGCATTGACCAATAAGTACCCGAATTGAAAAAGTCGTTAAAAATCAGGAATCAGCAGCATTCCCACATAGTGAATAACTTTGTTTCACCCTTCTACAAGGAACATATCCCCCACGTTTCAGCTTAATCTGAGTAACCGTTCTGGAGAAGAAGTCGAAAATAGCTAGAACACACAAAAATTCATACAAAAATAGTAAAAAATTGAAGCTCCACCTGGTCAACAAATTAATAACACGGAGTCCCTAGGTGTCTTTCCGTGTGATATCAGAGCGATTGAGGAAGCGCTTTCAGAGAAAAAGATTTTTTACGATTTGTCCAAAAAAAGAACAAAAAAATTCATTAAAAATCCAAAAATCACTGGACCATGAACATTTGAACAACCTGGTAGACACCCACCTAAGGTACATCCCCACCAAGTTTGAAGTTAATCTGGATGAAGGTTTTGGAGAAGAAGTCAAAAATGTGAATTAGCATTAGAATGCTCATTGACTTCCATAGTAATCAATAGGAAAGCTGCATTGACCGATAAGTACCAGAATTGAAAAAATCGTTAAAAATCAGGAATCTGCAGCATTCCAACAAAGTGAACAACTTTGTTTGACCCTTCTACAAGGAACATATCCACCATGTTTCAGCTTAATCTCAGGGACGCTTCTGGAGAAGAAGTCGAAAATAGCTAAAACATATAAAAATTCATAAAAAAATAGAAAAAATTGCAGCGCCACCTGGTGAACAAATTAAGAACTAGGTGTCCCAGGGAGTGTTTCTGTGTGATATCAAAGTAATTGGGTGAGCGGTTTCAAAGAAGAAGATTTTTTAAGATTTGCCCAAAAAAGAACAAAACAAGAGGGCTGTGTGAACAGCCCGTGCCTCAGCTGATCTTGACATTCATCACACTTGCAGCTCTGTGAACTTGGGAAAGGATCAAGGACACCATGTTCTGAGGAAGTCTGAACTTTATAGAAGAACACTTACATGTGCAACATCAAAGTTCAAGTAATTCTCAAGTTATAATGAAGAATAAAATTCATGTATGTTGCACTGTGACCCCACAAACGAGGTTAAGGTCATTCATGTACTGTCTCAGCATGACCTTGTGAATTGTGGACGACTGACAGATGGACGGACAGACGACAGACCCTCAAAAAACCTCAGCTGACTGACAAGTCAGCTGAGGTAAAAATTCATTAAAAATCCAAAAATGAACAAACTTGGTAGACACCTACCCAAGGCACATCCCCACAAAGTTTTAAGTGGATCTGGCTGACGGTTTCGGAGAAGAAGTCGAAAAATGTAAATTGTTGACAGACGACGGACGGAGGACCATAAGATAAGCTCAGCTGACTGACAAGTCAGCTGAGCTAAAAAAACAAGAGGGCTGTGTGAACAGCCCATGCTCAGCTGATCTTGACATTCATCACACTTGCAGATCTATGAACTTGGGAAAGGATCAAGGTCACCCATGTTCTGAGTAAGTCTGACCATTATAAAAGAATACTAACATGTGCAACATCAAGGTTCAAGTAGTTCTCAAGTTATAATGAAGAGTAAAATTCATGTTAGACTTGCACAAGTCCCTGGTGCATGTCCCTATTTTCCCATCCCGCGGTCCCACCCAGAAGTGCGATACATTTTTCCCTCCACAAAGTTAACAGAATGATATGCCAACTACACGGTGTTATTAAGTAGGTCCTACTATTATAATTATATTTGTTTTCAACTGGTCGACACTGCCGCCGTGTCGGTTTCAACAGTAGCAGCTATTGAGTCCTGGTCAGTTCTAATCCTATTATCATTGCGAGTGGAAAGTGGCCTTCAATGAATGCATGGCTAGTCACCGGCCACTCAAGCGAGACAAAGCTGACCGTCTCCCTCCGGCTGCCGACACCAGGGACTTGTCAAACTTGCACAAGCCCACTCTGGACTACCATCAATTCGGTGGGAGTGACGTCACAACATCCGGGGTTTCGCGGGATCTTAGAAGTCAAATCAGTGCCACAACTTTTTTATTTTTGCATTAATGCAAAATGATCCACGTCATGATTTAAGTTTTGTTGAGTAAGACCTCTACATTTCTATGTGGCTCTTTTGTCAATTTAAACAAAAACTCTTGCCCTACACCCTACAATGGAAATATATCGATCTCAATCACGATTTGATCAAAGCGGTCAAACCTGTGTGAATACAATTGCATGGGTAACGGTCCGTGCATTTTTCTTGGTTAGCGTCACGAACGATGGTTCCTCTTTTATTTTTTTTCTAAAGATCGGTTGTGTGTTATAATTGCCATTCAACTTTAGTGGTAGAGCTTGTTGCTGCAGTAAATAGTCCATTAACACACTTTATCGCAGTTACTGACAAACTGTCAGCATGATAAACATGCGGCAGCGGTATTTTCACCCGAGCCATGTTTACCTGCGGCTGGCGTATTTAACTCTCTTTCCGTGAAAAAATTGAACCCTCTACTCTATTGTACGCAAAGACTGGTACAGCGGTAGTATATGTTATCATTCTCACCAATTTACAGCGTTAAATTTTGTTCCTTGCTTTAATAAATTGTCCGTAATCGTCACTTGTCACTCTGCCCTCCTTCCCAATTGTATTCTACGAATAAAATATGTTTAAACCATTTGTGTTCACACAAATGTCACCCATCTTTCAAGCCAGACTTCACAACACGAGGCAGCGAGTTCTACCGAACGAAACAGCGATAGAAAAACTTTTTGATTAGACAGCGAACACTATGTGATCGATTCTGGGCCCTTGTAGTTTCTGACTACAATAACGACGCATCTGTTTGAAATAGAAGCAGTTTTGAAGGTGTTCCCGCTAAAATACTTTTGTTTCAGCCAATGGGAGAGCTTGTTGTTAAAATAGACAAGGTTCTGAGCATTCTAACGATATAAACATGGCGCGGAGACAAAAAAATCGAGATAGAGACGATGAAATCACCCAATTTTTGCGCAGTTTTGCACAGTTACATCATTCAAATTGTCACAAGCAACAACCCGGTCATTGGTTTAAATCATCGTAGAAGGAAAATATTCATTTTAACGCCGCTCGAAATAGCCATCGGTAAGAACTGACGTTTCTCTACAATAAAATGTGCATGCTTGCATGTAAATAAACAACAGTCAACCCAAGGAATTTGAGACGGCATTGAATCTGTCACGTGATTGACTGCTCCTGAATAATTCATAGCAGCGACAAGCCGGCAAGTTTGACAAGTCTCACTGGACGCCCTCTGCCTGACGCGGTACACTGCAATTAATCCTTCATTACACAGTAGCTCAATTAACAGCCTCTGAAAGGGAGTGTGTTATGACCGCTCGCTTGTCTGTGTGATAAGAAACACAGTGTGGACCGCCCGGCGCTAATCATCTGGAGTCAATATTATCTGGTTATATACAGGTTCCACGACAATCAGCTAGGTAAGCTACGACGTGTGTTTACTTAGAATTTAATTTGGCAATGAATTTGATTTTAAATAAAATACGGAAGACAGTCCAGTGAGACTTGAGCAAGTCTAAATTCATGTATGTTGCACTGTGACCCAAGAAATGAGGTCAAAGTCATTCATGTACTGTCTGAGCATGACCTTCATGCAAAAACATTAACATGTGCAGCATCACAGTACTAACTAAAAACAGATCTCAAGTTATCAAGTATACAGTAAATTTTGTGTCAGTTGTCCTGTGAATTAGCACTAGAATGCCCACTGACTTACATAGTAATCAATAGGAAAGCTGCATTGATCGATAAGTACCCGAGTTGAAAATACTTAAAAATCAGGAATCTAAAGAAGTGCCACCTAGTAAACAACTTTGTTTGACCCTTCCACAAGAACATATCCATCGCATTTCACTTTAATCTGAGTGACAGTTCTGAGAACAAGTGAAAAACAAGAGGGCTGTGTGAACAGCCCGTGCCTCAGCTGATCTTGACATTCATCACACTTGCAGCTCTATGAACTTGGGAAAGGATCAAGGACACCATGTTCTGAGGAAGTCTGAACTTTATAGAAGAACACTTACATGTGCAACATCAAAGTTCAAGTAGTTCTCAAGTTATAATGAAGAGTAAAATTCATGTATGTTGCACTGTGACCCCACAAACGAGGTCAAGGTCATTCATGTACTTTCTCTGCATGACCTTCATACACAATAATTAACATGTGTAGCTAACTCAAAACAGATCTCAAGTTATCAAGTAAACAGTAAATTTCGTGTCAGTTGTCCTGTGAATTAGCATTACAATGCCTATTGACTTACATAGTAATCAATAGGAAAGCTGCATTGAACGATAAGTACCCGTATTGAAAATCCTTAAAAATCAGGAATCCAAAGCAGTGCCACCTAGTAAACAAGTGTTTGACCCTTCCACGACAACATATCCATCACATCTCAGCTTAATCTGAGGGACTGTTCTGACAACAAGTGAAAAATAGCAAAACCACACAAAAAAATCCTAAAAAAATTGCAGCCCCACCTGGTGAACAAATTGGGAACTAAGTGTCCCCGGGAGTGTCTATGTACGATATCAAAGCAATTGGGTGAGCAGTTTCGGAGAAGATTTTTTATGATTTGTCCAAAAAAAAGAACAAAAAATTCATTAAAAACCCAAAAATCACTGGAGCATGAACATTTGAACAAAACTGGTAGAAACCCACCCAAGGTACATTGCCACCAAGTTTGAAGTTAATCTGCATGACAGTTTTGGAGAAGTAGTAGAAAATGTGAATGAGCATTAGAATGCCCATTGACTTCTATAGTAATCAATAGGAAAGCTGCATTGACCGATAAGTAGCCGAATTGAAAAAATCGTTAAAAATCAGGAATCAGCAGCATGCCCACATAGTGAACAGCTTTGTTTGACCCTTCTACAAGGAACATATCCACCACCTTTCAGCTTAATCTGAGTAACCGTTCTGGAGAAGAAGTCGAAAATAGCTAAAACACACAAAAATTCATAAAAAATTAGTAATAAATTGCAGGTCCACCTGGTCAACAAATTAAGAACACGGAGTCCCTAGGTGTCTTCCTGTGTGATATCAGAGTGATTGAGTGAGCGCTTTTGGAGAAAAAGATTTTTTAAGATTTGTCAAAAAAAAAAAAAAAAAATTCATTAAAAATCCGAAAATCACTGGAGCATGACCATTTGAAGAAACCTGGTAGCCACCCACCCAAGGTACATCCCTACCAAGTTTGAAGTTAATCTGAATGACGGTTTTGGAGAAGAAGTAGAAAATGTGAATTAGCATTAGAATGTTCATTGACTTCCATAGTAATCAATAGGAAAGCTGCATTGACCGATAAGTACCCGAATTGAAAAAATCGTTAACAAGAGGGCTGTGTGAACAGCCCGTGCCTCAGCTAATCTTGACATTCATCACACTTACATGTGCAACATCAAAGTTCAAGTAGTTCTCAAATTACAATGAAGAGTAAAATTCATGTATGTTGCACTGTGACCCCACAAACTAGGTCAAGGTCATTCATGTACTGTCTCAGCATGACCTTCATACACAATAATTAACATGTGTAGCTACCTCAAAACAGCTCTCAAGTTATCAAGTAAACAGTAAATTTCGTGTCCGTTGTCCTGTGAATTAGCATTAGAATGCCCATTGACTTACAAGATTTTTTAAGATTTGTCCAAAAACAAGAACAAAAAAATTCATTAAAAATAAAAAAATCACTGGAGCATGAACATTTGAACAAAATTGGTAGAAACCCACCCAACATACATTGCCACCAAGTTTGAAGTTAATCTGGATGACGGTTTTGGAGAAGTCTAAAATGTGAATTAGCATTAGAATGCCCATTGACTTACAAGATTTTTTAAGATTTGTCCAAAAACAAGAACAAAAAAATTCATTAAAAATAAAAAAATCACTGGAGCATGAACATTTGAACAAAATTGGTAGAAACCCACCCAACATACATTGCCACCAAGTTTGAAGTTAATCTGGATGACGATTTTGGAGAAGTCTAAAATGTGAATTAGCATTAGAATGCCATGCCCATTGACTTCCATAGTAATCAATAGGAAAGCTGCATTGACCGACAAGTACCCGAATTGAAAAAAACGTTAAAAATCAGGAATCCGCAGCATTCCCACATAGTGAACAACTTTGTTTGACCCTTCTACAAGGAACATATCCACCACGTTTCAGCTTAATCTGAGAGACAGGTTCTGGAGAAGAAGTTGAAAATAGCTATAAAACACAAAAATTCATAAAAAAAAATAGAAAAAAACAGCAGCGCCACCTTGTGAACAAATTAAGAACTAAGAGTCCAAGGGAGTGTTCCTGTGTGATATCAAAGCAATTGGGTGAGCAGTTTCAGAGAAGAAGATTTTTTAAGATTTCACCCAAAAATGAACAAAAAATTCATAAAAAATCCAAAAATCACTAGACCGTGACCATTTGAACAAACTTTGTAGAGACCCACCCAAGGTACATTGCCACCAAGTTTGAAGTTAATCTGGATGACAGTTTTGGAGAAGAAGGCGAAAATGTGAATTAGCATTAGAATGCCCATGGACTTCCATAGTAATCAATAGGAAAGCTGCATTGACTGGTAAGTACCCGAATTGAAAAAATCATATAAAATCAGGAATCCGCAGCATTCCCACATAGTGAACAGCTTTGTTTGACCCTTCTACAAGGAACATATCCACCATGTTTCAGCTTAATCTGAGTGACGGTTCTGGAGAAGAAGTCGAAAATAGCTATAACACACAAAAATTCATAACAAGAGGGCTGTGTGAACAGCCCGTGCCTCAGCTGATCTTGACACTCATCACACTTGCAGCTCTATGAACTTGGGAAAGGATCAAGGACACCATGTTTTGAGGAAGTCTGAACTTTATAGAAGAACACTTACATGTGCAACATCAAAGTTCAAGTAGTTCTCAAGTTATAATGAAGAGTAAAATTCGTGTATGTTGCTCTGTGACCCCACAAACGAGGTCAAGGTCATTCATGTACTTTCTCTGCATGACCTTCATAGACAATAATTTACATGTGTAGCTAACTCAAAACAGATCTCAAGTTATCAAGTAAACAGTAAATTTCGTGTCAGTTGTCCTGTGAATTAGCATTACAATGCCCATTGACTTACATAGTAATCAATAGGAAAATTGCATCGAACGATAAGTACTCGAATTGAAAATCCTTAAAAATCAGGAATCCAAAGCAGTGCCACCTAGTAAACAACTGTTTGACCCTTCCACAACAACATATCCATCACATTTCAGCTAAATCTGAGGGACCGTTCTGACAACAAGTGTAGGGCCTGTATTTTTCCGTTTCAACATGAGTGTTTTTCCGTTTTGGGAAACTACAAATTCCGTTTCATTTCCGTTTCACTAATTCTAGGGCTCCATTTTAGCACTGGTCAATAAAAAAGGAAAAACAGTTGATCTTATCGCCTCTGGAAAATGTTGATCCATCGACGAACGGCAAAGTGACTCCATATTGTTTACTATGTACGTTGACAGCCTCCACCTACAGACGACGCTATTATCATTGTACCTCTATTGCGCGTTATATCTATATGCCATGCAAATTTATGGATATGGTAGTAATGGGGTCTATAGCGCGCAAATGTGCGGCCTGTCGTTAAATTTGCTCCACATGGTATCGATAACGCCGCCGACTCGTCAAATTTGGATCTAAGTCCGTGTGTTTTGCTTTATGCGATGACATATGTGGTGATTTTGAATTATTTGAGAGGCAAAATTCACAAATTCCGCTTAATTTCCGTGGCATTTGCCGATTTCCGTTCCAAATCATAAATTCCGTTTGAGATCATAGATTCCGCAAATTCCGTCCGTTTTCCGCGATCGCGGAAAAGTACTGGCCCTACAAGTGAAAAATAGCAAAAGCATACAAAAAATTCCTCAAAAAAATGCAGCACCACCTGGTGAACAAATTAGGAACTGGGTGTCCCCGGGAGTGTCTATGTACAATATCAAAGCAATTGGGTACGCAGTTTCGGAGAAGAAGATTTTTTAAGATTTGTCAAAAAAAAAACAAAAAAATTCATTAAAAATCCAAAAATCACTGGAGCATGAACATTTGAACAAAATTGGTAGAAACCCACCCAAGGTACATTGCCAGCAAGTTTGAAGTTAATCTTGATTACGGTTTTGGAGAAGAAGTAGAAAATGTGAATTAGCATTAGAATGCACATTGACTTACATGGTAATCAATAGGAAAATTGCATTTACCCCAAAGGAGCCGAATTGAAACAAGAGGGCTGTGTGAACAGCCCGTGCCTCAGCTGATCTTGACATTCATCACACTTACAGCTCTAGGAACTTGGGAAAGGATCAAGGACACCATGTTCTGAGGAAGTCTGACCTTTATAGAAGAACACTTACATGTGCAACATCAAAGTTCAAGTAGTTCTCAAATTACAATGAAGAGTAAAATTCATGTATGTTGCACTGTGACCCCACAAACGAGGTCAAGGTCATTCATGTACTGCTTCAGCATGACCTTCATACAGAATAATTAACTTGTGTAGCTAACTCAAAACAGATCTCAAGTGATCTAGTAAACAGTAAATTTCGTGTCAGTTGTCCTGTGAATTAGCATTAGAATGCCTATTGACTTACATAGTAATCAATAGGAAAGCTGCATTGAAGGATAAGTATCCGAATAAAAAGTCCTTAAAAATCAGGAATTCAAAGCAGTGCCACCTCGTAAACAACTGTTTGACCCTTCCACAACAACATCATATCCATCACATTTCAGCTTAATCTGAGGGACGGTTCTGAGAACAAGTGAAAAACAGCAAAACCTTACAAAAACTTCATTAAAAAAATTGCAGCGCCACCTGGTGAACAAATTGGGAACTAGGAGTCCCTGGGAGTGTCTATGAACGATATCAAAACAACTGGGTGAGCAGTTTCAGAGGTGAAGAGTTTTTAAGGTTTGCCCCCAAAAAACAAAAAAAAATCATAAAAATTCCAAAAATCAATAGAGCATGACCACTTGAACAAACTTGGTAGAGATCCACCCAAGGCACATCCCCACCTAGTTTGAAGTAAATCTGACCAAAATTATTTAAGGACACTTAAGACACCAAAAACCTTTGCATGACCGTTTTTGAAATTTTAATGATTTTTACAGGATGAATGTCCTTTCTATTAGTTGTCAAAATTTCGAGCTTTTAACTACCGTAGAAATATGAGAAAAACGCCAAAAACCACACAGGCATGTGGACATCCGAACGTCCATGTGTCATTATTTTGGTTTTCAGCTGCCAAACAGAACAATGCCACCCGTCAATTATACTTAACAGCCAGTCACGTGGCTGCAGGTAGCAACGGCCCATGGCAGAAAGAGAGTGGTATCAGGGCGGCAATGTGAAATACGGCAGCATGCCGAAAGTATGCTTGTGGGCAGGGAAAAGATGCAAACATGGTAACATACCATAGCCACAGTGGTTTAATTTATAGTTATCTTGCTTGTTTTGTGTTCTAATAAAGGGAGACTTTAAATGTTCAAGAGAAGCGTGAATCGTCAGACGATGTCCCTTCAAACTTCAAAGGCCTTATCGCGATGGATTACCCCAGTGGTCCTTCACACCAAAGACAGGCGGGGAAAAAACTGACACCCTAATCAACGATACCCACGTACATAATAATACTTTATCGGAACCCAGGGATGAGGAAATAAAAGTACAAATAAACACATTGAAATAAGCATAAACGTGAACACAAGAGAAAACACACAAACTAGCGTTACAAAGCTCAAGTTGGAAAGAGAAATGAAACTCATTGAGAAAACAACTAAAAAGTAATGACAAGCTAGCTAAGTAAAGTGTAAAGACAAGTCTAACAAGCTAATTACATAAAGTATACAGACAGGAGACGAGTAAATACAATAAAACACTATCCCTAAAAACGGGGTGAAGAGGTAGGGGGCTGAAGACTAAACCCGCCATCCGTACACTGACCACGAGCGGCCGCAGGCCGCCCCACCGAAGCAAGGCAACACAACTTTTGTTGCCAGGCTTGAGGTCACGGGGCCGGAAGGACCGCCTCCATGACGTCACACTTTGAAACCAGGCTGTCGCCATCGCCGTTTGACAGATCGCTGAATAATGTTTTCCGTACTTCAAAGGCTCTTTTATTCATGTGATTTGCCAAGAATTGATTGACAACCTCCCCAAATGTTCAGGGACGATGTTTGCTACGTTTTGTACAAATATCAGTTCAACTTAAGCAAATGGTATTGTTTCAGAGGCAAATGATCAACATCAAAGGCCTTTGAAGCTTGTTTCCTCAGAAAAGATAATAGGACGACAGCCCCACCTAAGAATGGTTATTCCAACCAAACGGCTGGGCGAAATTTAATCCGGTTAACGGCTTTTGATTCTGTAATGTCTGAACTGCAAAAGCGATTCAGCGATTTTCTAAATTTTGCTTCGTTCTTTTTCTATGAAATGAAGAAAATGAACATCCTGAAAATCAGACGGAAAATTGAAACGTCAAACTTTGAGGAAAGATAACAGAAAAACGAAACCAGACATAAAAAATCGCAGGATCGTTTTTTGTTGCCAATATGTCAGGATTAAGATCCAAGTGTAATTATGATTTTATCACAAATAATTAGTGACTTATATCGACATTTATGGGGTGGATGCTCTGCGGTCAACTTTCAATTGTTTATTCAACAATTAACATCACAGACGCCCAAATATGGAACATATAAATTCTTTGGAGTATGACGAGTACACGCATAAATGACATGTTACCCTAACGCAAATACATTTTGAGCTAGAATTGACTAAAGTGGGATTTATTTTTGGTGTCTTACCTGTCCTTAAGTTATAACCATTACAAGTAACCATTACAAGAAATTCCCATGTTAAAACTTTTGTAAAGATTTTTTAAAAAAAAAATCATAAAAAAAACAAAATTCATTGGAACATGACCATTGGAACAAACTTGGTATACACCCACCCAAGGTACATCCCCACCAAGTTTGAAGTTAATCTGCATGATGGTTTTGGAGATGAAGTCGCAAACGTGAATTAGCATTAGAATGCTCATTGACTTCCATAGTAATCAATAGGAAAGCTGCATTGACCGATAAGTACCCGAATTGAAAAAGTCGTTAAAAATCAGGAATCTGCAGCATTCCCACACAGTGAACAACTTTGTTTGACCCTTCTACAAAGAACATATCCACCACGTTTCAGCTTAATCTGAGTAACGGTTCTGGGGAAGAAGTCGAAAATAGCTAGAACACACAAAAATTCATAAAAAATTAGTAAAAAAATTGCAGCGCCACCTGGTCAACAAATTAAGAACACGGAGTCCCTAGGTGTATTTCTGTGTGATATCAGAGCGATTGAGTAAGCGCTTTCGGAGAAAAAGATTTTTTAAGATTTGTCAAAAAAAAAAGAACAAAAAAATTCATTAAAAATCCAAAAATCACTGGAGCACGACCATTTGAACAAACCTGGTAGACACCCACCCAAGGTACATCCCCACCAAGTTTGAAGTTAATCTGGATGACGGTTTTGGCAAAGAAGTCGCAAACGTGAATTAGCATTAGAATGCTCATTGACTTCCATAGTAATCAATAGGAAAGCTGCATTGACTGACAAGTACCCGAATTGAAAAAGTCGTTAAAAATCAGGAATCTGCAGCATTCCCACACAGTGAACAACTTTGTTTGACCCTTCTACAAGGAACATATCCACCACTTTTCAGCTTAATCTGAGTAACGGTTCTGGGGAAGAAGTCAAAAATAGCTAAAACACACAAAAATTCATAAAAAATAGAAAAAAATTGCAGCGCCACCTGGTGAACAAATTAAGAACTAAGTGTCCCAGGGAGTGTTTCTGTGTGATATCAAAGCAATTGGGTGAGCGGTTTCAGAGAAGAAGATTTTTTAAGATTTGCCCCAAAAAGAACAAAAAAATTCATTTAAAATCCAAAAATCAATGGACCGTGACCATTTGAACAAACTTGGTAGACACCCACCCAAGGCACATCCCCACCAAGTTTGAAGTGGATGTGGCTGACGGTTTCGGAGAAGAAGTCGAAAATGTAAATTGTTGACGGACGACGGATGGACGGAGGACCATAAGATAAGCTCTGCTGACTGACAAGTCAGCTGAGCTAAAAATAGGAAAGGTCAGAATTAGCTGTGAAGTGTGTATTCGCCCCAATACACAACCAAATACACAAAAATTTGGAGGGCTAGAGCTGTGTATTCCCATTGGTTTGCATGTTAAAGTAACCTTAAACTAGAACAGACTGATTTTCCAACAGAAAATCAAATGTCTCCCAGTGGAACACTTACATCTCTGAATAAGCTGGTGATAAATTACAAATGACCAAGTTTGCTTGAAAATTACAGTCCTATTTTAGCTGTCACCTAGATACATTACTCTAGCAATTTTCATCAAGTTCTTCAAGACTTATTGCAGAGAAATCAATTTCACATAAATGACCCTGTGACCTTGAAAATTAGGTCAAGGTCACCCAAATACAATCCCATCCTTGATCCTACCTTGATACATAATCCTAGCACGTTTCATCAAATTCCACCTTGTTCTTCATGACTTATCGAACGGAAACCAATTTCACATAAATGACCCTGTGACCTTGAGAATTCGCTCAAGGTCATCCAAATACAATTCAGACCTAGGTCTTGCCAAGATACATAACCCTTCCAAGTTTCATTAAATTCCATCAAGTGCTTCAAGACTTATTGCACAGAAACCAATTTCACATAAGTGACCCTGTGACCTTGAGAATTCCCTCAAGGTCACCCAAATACAATCCCAACCTAGGTCTTGCCAAGATACATAAACCTACCAAGTTTCATCAAATTCCATCCTGTTCTTCATGACTTATCGAACGGAAACCAATTTCACATAAGTGACCCTGTGACCTTGAGAATTCGCTCAAGGTCATCCAAATACAATCCCAACCTAGGTCTTGCCTAGATACATAATCCTACCAAGTTTCATCACATTCTGTCAAGTCCTTCAAGACTTATCACACGGAAACCCAGTGTTGAAGAACCTGAACAAGAAGAAGAAGCGGAAGAATCAGGCACTAAAACAATATGTCCCCCAGCTTCCACCGGGAGACATAATACTCTGGTCACTTAAATAGATGTGGTTTTATGAATTTTGTGGGGTATTCAGTTATGCATCTAGATTTTCTGTGTGAAATTTGGTGTCTCTATGTTCAGTTGTTTTTAAGTTATTGAGTTGCAAATTACAATGTAAAATGATGGGAATACACAGCCCTACCCCTCCAGTGACTGCAGTGCCCTCTTTTAGGCAGGGCTAGAACCTTCTGTTCTTGTCCTTGCCTATTGCAGCCCCACCTGGTGAACAAATTAAAAACCAGCTGTCCCTGGGAGTGTCCCTGTGTGATATTAAAGCAATTGGGTCAGTGGTTTTAGAGAAGTTTTTTGGATTGCACAAAAAAAAAAAAAAAAAAAATCCCTTAGTCACTGAAGCGTCACCATTTGAACAAACTTAGAAGAGACTCACCCAAAGTACATTGCCCCCAAGTTTTGAAGTCAATCTGACTGACAGTTTCAGAGAAGCAGTCGAAAATGTGAATTAGCATCAGAATGCTCATTGACTTTTATGTTTAGCAATCAATGTAAAGCATGCACTTACCAATAAGTACCCAAATTGAAAAAAATTGCTAGCAAAAAGACTGTGACAGTCCTGTCCTCAGCTGACATATACATATACCACTGCTATTTTTTTAAGATTTGCCCCCCCCCCCAAAAAAAAGAAATTCATACAAAATCCCAAAATCACTATAGCATGACTATTTGAACAAAAGTGGTAGACAAGCACCCAAGGTACATTGCCACCAAGTTTGAAGTCATTCTAGATAACGGTTTTGGAGAAGAAGTCAAACATGTGAATATTAAAGCATAAGAATGCCCATTGACGTACAGTATTCAACAGGAGAGGCGCATTTACCTATATAAGTACTCGAATTGAAAAAATTGTTAAAACTCAAGAATCCATAGCAGTGCCACCTAGTGTGCATTTTTGTTTAACCTTTTAACAAGGAACATATCCACCAAGTTTCAGCTTAATCTGAGCGAAGGTTCTGAAGAAGTCAAAAATAGCATTAACACACAAATAAATCATAAAAAGTTAGAAAAAAATAACCGCAGCCTACTTGGTGAACAAATTCAGAACTAGGAGTCCCTAGTAGTGTTTCTATGTCATATCAAAGTAATCGGGTGAGTGGTTTCAGAGATTTTTTTAAGTTACAAAAAAAAAAAAAAAAAGAACAAAACAAGACGGCTGTGTGAACAGCCCATGCTTACCTGACCTAGACATTCATCACACTTGCAGCTCTGTGAATTTGGGATGGGATCAAAGTCACCCATGTACTAAGTAAGTCTGACCTTTATAGAAGCACACTGACATGTGCAACATCACAGTCCCAGTTCAAGTAGTTTTCAAGTTATAGTGAACAGTAAAATTGATGTATGTTGCACTGTGATCCCGGAAAGAGGTCAAGGTCACTTATGTACTGTCTAAGCATGACCTTCATACAAAAACATTAACATGTGCAACATCAAGGTCCTAACTGATCTCAAGTGAACAGTAAGTTCCGTGTTAGCTGTCCTGTCACCTTGGGAATGAGGTCAAGGTTCAAACATGGTAAACACCCACCCAAGGTACATTGCCACCAAGTTAAAAGTGAATCTGATAGGCAGTTTCTTGGCTGATGGTTTTGGAGAAGAAGTCGAAAATGTGAATTGTTGATGATCGATGGACCACGGACAGAGGACCACAAGATAAGCCCAGCTTACTGACAGGTCAGTTGAAACAAAACTTAAAAAAATTATAAAAATCAATGTAGCTTGACCATTTTAACAAATTCAGTGGAGACCCACCCAAAGTACATTACCACCAAGTTTGAAGTTAATCTAACGGACAGTTTTGGAGAAGTCAAAATGTGAATTAGCATTAGAATGCCCATTGACTTACACAGTAATCAATAGGAAAGATGCATTCACCGACAAGTACCCGAGTTGATAAAATTGTTAAAAATCAGGAAGCTGCAGCATTGCCTCATGGTGAACAAGTTTGTTTGACCTTTCCACAAAAGAACATATCCACCAAGTTTCTGTTTAATCTGAGTGACAAAGAAGTCGAAAATAGCAATAACACACAGAAAAATCATAAAAAATTGCAACGCCACCTGACTAACAAATTAAGAACTACGAGTCCCTAGGAGTGTTCCAGTGTGGTATCAAAGCAATAGGGTGAGCGGTTTCACAAAAGATTTTTTAAGATTTGCACCAAAAAAATGACAAAACAATTAAAATAAATAATCCCAAACTCACTGGAGCATGACCAATTGAACCAACTTCACTAAGTTTGAAGTCAATCTGGCTGATGGTTTGGGGGAAGAAGTTGCAAATGTGAATTATGGACAGACAACACACTACCCAATAAGCTCAGCTGACTGATAAGTCAGCTGAGCTAAAAATTACAAAATTTCTTCTTGGCATATCCAGAAGTGTTCCTATGTAAATATGAAGCAATTGGTAGAAAGGTTTTGGAGAAGTAGATTATTTTTAACATTTTGCCGAAAATTCATTTAAAATACAATGTACAAAAATCAATGCAACATGACCACTGGAACAGACACACCCAGCTTGAAGTAAATCTGATGAAGAGTTTTGGATTTATAAGTTAAAAATATCTACGTAGACAACACCGGATACCCAACCACCACAAAGTCTCACCGGACTGACAAGTCAGCTGAGGTTGAAAAAAAACAAACAAAAAAAACGCAAGTACCAACTGGTCAGCACCACCTGATGAACAAATTAAGGTCTTTGTCCCTGTGCAATTCGAAGCAACTGGCTTACCAGTTTCGGAGTAAAAGATTTTTTAATTTGCACTTTTGAAGCAACTGGCCAAGTTCTTTTGGACAAGATTTTTTTTAAAGATTCTGCTAAAAAATTCACAGGAAAAAAATAAAATAAAAAATCCAAAAATGCCTGGACTGTGACCGTTCAAGCAAGTTTGGTAGAGACACCCAGGGCGCGAAAATTCCTATGATCCGACGTTCCGGGACAAGCTAAAGCTCTTCTCGGACAAGTGACTTTCAAATTCAACTTGTCCTGCGGACAAGCTAATTTTTTCTTTTTTAATTAGACTGAAATTACGTCTGTTTGCATGCACGGCAACATAATGATGAGCAGTCAGAGCCTTCGCGACTCTGTATATCATATGTTGGCGATTACTGTGGTCCGTGTGAACCGAACATAAACACCAATGCAGGCATGTGCGTGGGGACGCCAATGCGCAATAGGTGATGATAATCCCCTGGCCTAAAGTAAACAATCCAGGTTTAAACAATTACATGGTCAGCAGGTGTATTCAAAAGGACTTGACTACCTACTGGATTTCTGTCAAAAAAAGCAGGTATTTTGACCGTTGCGTGCATACGACGACGAGATCAAAGGTACCAGCAGTCATGCATTGGGGCGTAGTGGCTTTCGCCCGCATCGGGGCAAGGTCACACAGCACCTCACCGTCAGTCTTATCTGCCCTAACGATGACAAAGGAACATCAAAAAATTTTAAAACTTGCATGGCGAATTCTTGAGCAAATTACCATCAAAGACAATTTATCGGTGGGCTCTAAAAGTGTTGGACAGATCATGTAATGGTGCCGCAAGTTGACTTCCCGGCCAAACAAAACACACATCTGCCGGTCACACGCAAGTGACCGCGTGGAGTAATCTACGGTGAATGGAGCATCATGCTGACTGATCTGTCACACATTCGGCATTTTTCTCTATCCCCCTACCTTTGCGTATTTGCCTGTGACTCCAAATAATTGTTGCTATAAACACTGGAATCTTTATTTTTGCATGCTGCAATTAAAAAAAAAAAAGCTTCCCGTTTGTGTGTTCCCTCCGTAAATTACGGCATATTCACACATGTTCACTGGGCGGAAGCCATGATGAAAACACTGCAGCACGAGCCGCGATTGGCTCATTTTTGCATGTGACTCAATTGACCAATCGGGTGATGTGTTGTGCGTCAGGCCACATGGCCAAAGCAGCTGTTTGTGTACAGTTGCAGGAAAGATGTTGACGGTGCGCACGCTCGATTTCTGATTTGAAATATTAAAATTTTCGTTTGAATTTGATTTAAGAACACCGTTTATTGCGAGGAACTTGCCAATACTGTATACGCAAATTTACTACGATGTACTGATAGCGTTCATGGTAGGTACGCAAACGATATGCATCCCATCACGGCGTCAGAGGCAGCGAGACAGGATCCTGAAACCAATGCAACTATTTTAATCGTTATTTAACTTTAACCGGGATACGGACTCCTATCGTCCCAGAAATTACAATGTATTTTTCATCGTTAGTCACCCCATGCAAATAGCTTACTTTTTTTAGTTTGTATTTTTAATGTTTTGCCAGTTTCACTGTCGAACAGTTGCAGCTTGAATCGTTGTAAAATTTGACATTTTTGTGCGAATTTGCAAGCGACAATACGCGGCAAATATATTTTAGGGTAAATGGTTTGTGTAGGCCTTAGCATTGTGTTTGAAAAAAACGATGTTTATAGAAGTTTTATCGGGACAAGTGGATTTTGTTAGCGGACAAGTGGATTTTGAAATTTACTTGCCCTGCGGACAAGTGATTTTTAAAAAAATTGTCGAGCCCTGGACACCCACAAGGTACATCCCCAAGTTTCAAGTGAATCCAGCTCTTGGTTTTGGAGAAGTAGAAAATGTGAACAGACAGATGACAAATCAACACCTATCCTATAATAAGCTTGGTTTACTAACAAGTAAGCTGAGCTAATAAAACAATGCATCGAGATGCCACAGCATTACTAACATGAGTCATAAGCACTTATGAGTACAATAGCATGTGATAACACAACTTTGGAATAAACTTCAGACAATGATAACTTAAGACGTCACATTTTAAGGTTACATTTACAGGACATGATTCAGTGATTATACCCCATATCCGATACATGTATTCTGATGGAGAACTTTTCAATTTGGCTCATTGGTCGTGTAATTTACACAAGCTGTCAGTTTAACTTTAAAACTTTAAGGTTGTGAATTATAAAACAGGTGAACTTGACACTGGATCTACACATATACAGCCACAGACGTAAAATTCCCAGAAACAGAGTGGCAAACATAACTCCATGATGCAACTAGGCAACGAAATGTCCTTAAACATGCCAGATGGAAAACAGCCTTCTGTTGAAAATTAAACTAACTAAGTAACAAAATAATATGGAAAACATGGACATGATGGATTTGAAGCTGGGCACATAGGACACCTTAAGCCAGTACATGTATTAGAAATATTTTTGTGACAATAGTCTCGCATTGCCAGATACGTGCAGTCGTCTGTGCGCACAGGCAGATTATTACTAATATTTTGGAAATACAGAAAACTTAGTGCAGGTACATGGCCATTTACTCTTATATCCAATTTAGGAAACACTAAATGAATATGACTTTGATATTTGTAAACTTAGATTTCTCTAAAAGACAATAATTTTCTGTGAAAGGGACACCAAGCCCTGTCTGTGACAATGATATGCCTTTGTGTCTTCCATGATTGACAGGCTTAAACCCTGTGATTTGTGGCGGAAAATTATGCGTGTCTCTGTCAGCCATGACAGCTCTCACTATTTGAATTAGGATAAAATTATCCCTGTAGGGGATATGCTCTTTGCTGAATTAGCTATTTTATTGAGGTTGCAATCTCGGCCGCAGCAAACCGCACACAATTTGAAATAGAATACTTGCGCTAATGTGGGCGTTTCGAATAGACTCTGTTAGCTTTTAAGAATAAATTCAAGAAGTGTCTTTTTGTGTTTATGTATGTTTCATTATTATGTCGATTGTTTGTAAATTGTAACTGCTCTGCTACCTAGCGGACAATACGTTATGAAGTATTACAACTGTAAAGTATGTGAAGACTTGAAAAGTCGATACTTCGTACAACGTATTAAAATGTGCTATTTGGTGATGACAATCTTTTACAAACTGCATTAAGTGAGGCAATGGTGACAAACCACTTCATCCATCCTGCATCATAACAACCAGAGAGCATGGGAAGCTTTGGGCCACGTGAGCATACATCATTGCAACTGCAGACATACTCATTGGATGAATGTTTTACATGCAGTGCCCTCTTGTGACAGCTGTGGGAATGGTTAAAAGATCTGCCATGTTGGATTTGGGCAGGTACCTGCCACCATTGTATCATGAAACGAGACCATTGTCTATGATTGTACCTTTTTAACTTGAATAGCTTGTATTCATGCTCCAGCCAGTAAACCAAATGGAAAGTAGCATTTAATGTGATTTTTAAACCACTTGGAAGTGAAAATATTTCCCAATTTGACATCAAAACTCGAACGATCTCACAATGAAGCAAAATATGTACGATTTTTGTATGCAACAGTGATTTCCGAGCTGCAAAATTAATTATGTCGCAAATGCAAATTGCTTGCTGTCCAACAATGTGCACCAACCCACGGGTCAATGACAGAGACGAGTGGCCCCCACGTTGTTGTTGGTTGAAAACAATGTGGTGGACGCCAGTCATCATGGTCATGACGCTTACCAAACTTAGCAAAGTGTGTGACTCGTACGTCTTTCCATAATGTGATATTTTGTCATGATTACGTACTTTTTCTCACCTGCTTTGTGATGCAACTAATCGGAACTCGACAGCACCTCAGATCGCTCACCAATATAGTTTAAATGCAACACTTCGCTCGTGTCCCGCCAAAGCCCGCAGTCACACTTTCCTGCGGCATTGATTAAATCTCGCCAATTCTCGCAGCAGAGGATATAGCACATAAAACTTTTTAGAACTCGCAATTTTTATTGTCACGACACATAAATAGCAAATCAAAGTATGTGTTCAAAACCATCTGTACCAACCAGTTTCAAGAAAGATTTACACACACAACTGGCAAAGTCACCGGTTTCCGGCTTCCTCAAACGACAAGAAGCACAGAAAACTTCGCGAGATTTGTAGCTTTACAATCTGGGTCAAATTTATGAAGAGTGCCATGCTGACGTTATTTACATTTGTCTGAAGTGAACATACTGATGACATAAAAACTCGTTTCACAGTTTTGTTATCATAAACCCAGGCAATATGTCACAAGTATGTGTACTTATTCCGGGGATAAGTTTATGAACCGCTGTTTTGTTCAAATTGATAAAAGTAAGTGAAGCCTGAGCGATAATTAGGAGTTTTGTGACCTTCATATTTATTATGATTTAAGGACAGGTAAGACACCAAAAATAAATCCCACTTTAGTACATCCTAGCTCAAACTGTATTTGCGTTAGGATAACATATCATATATGTGTGTAATCGTCATACTCCAAAGAATTTATATGGCCCTTATTTGGGTGTCTGTGATGTTAATTGTTGAATAAACAAAAGAAAGTTGACCGCAAAGCATCCACCCCATAAATGTCGATATAAGTCACTAATTATTTGTGATAAATTCATAATTACACTTGCATCTTAATCCTGACATATTGGCAACAAAAAACGATCCTACGAATTTTCATGTTTGGTTTCGTTTTTCTGTTATCCATCCTCAAAGTTTGACGTTTCAATTTTCCCTTTGATTTTCAGGATGTTAATTTTCTTCATTTCATAGAAAAAGAACGAAGCAAAATTTTGAAAATCGCTGAATCGTTTTTGCAGTTCAGACATTACAGAATCAAAAGCCGTTAACCGGATTAAATTTCGCCCAGCCGTTTGGTTGGAATAACCATTCTTAGGTGGGGTTCTCGTTCTATTATCTATTCTGAGAAAACAAGCTTCAAAGGCCTTTGATGTTGATCATTTGCCTCTGAAACAATACCATTTGCTTAAGTTGAACTGATATTTGTACAAAACGTAGAAAACATCGTCCCTTAACATTTGGGGAGGTTGTCAATCAATTTTTGGCCAATGACATGAATAAAAGAGCTTTTGAAGTACAGAAAGCATTATTCAGCGATCTGTCAAACGGCGACATCGACAGTCTGGTTTCAAAGCGTGACGTCATGGAGGCGGCCCTTCGGGCCCCGTGACCTCAAGCCTGGCAACGAAAGTTGTGTTGCCTTGCTTCGGTGGGCGGCCTACGGACGCTCGTGGTCTGTGCACGGATGGCGGGTTTGATCTTCCACCCCCTAACTCTTCATCCCGTTTTTAGGGATAGTATTTTATTGTATTTACTCCCATCTGGATTCTTTATGTAGTTAGCTTGTTAGACTTGTCTATACACAAGACACTTAGTTAGCTTGTCATTATTTTGTGGTTATTTTGTCAATGAGTCTCAATTCTCTTTCCAACCTGAATTTTGTAACATTATTTTTTGTGTTTTCTCTGCTGTTCACGTTTATGGTTATTTCGATCTGTTTATTTGCACTTTTATTTCCTCATCCCTGGGTTTCGATAAAATATTATCATGTATGTGGGTATTGTTGATTAAAGTGTCAGTTTTTTCCCCCACGCCTGTCTTTGGTGTGCAGGACCACTGGGTTAATCCATCGCGGCACGGCCTTTGAAGGGACATCGTCAGACGATTGCCGCTCCTCTTGAACATTGAAAGTCTCCCTCCGTTAGAACACAAAACAAGCAAGATAACTATAAAGTAAACCACTAACGCTATGTTATGTTAGCATGTTTGCATCTTTTCCCTGCCCACAAACATACTTTCGGCATGTCACCTTTTTTCGCATTGGCGCCCTGATACCACTCTCCTTTTGCCATGGACCGTTGCTACCTGCAGCCACGTGACATGCTGTTAAGTATGATTGACGGGTGGCATTGTTCCGTTTGGCGATTGAAAACCAAAATAATGACACATGGACGTTCGGATGTCCTCATGCTTGTGTGGTTTTGAGCGTTTTTCTCATATTTCTACGGTAGTTAAAAGCTTGAAATTTTGACAACTAATAGAAAGGACATTCATCTTGTAAAAACAGTTAAAATATCAAAATCGGCCATGCAAAGGTTTTTGGTGTCTTACCAGTCCTTAAAGGCATGCATTTAAAGCCAAGTAACTTAAGTGGCCAATTGGTACTGTTGCCGTAACTGCTATGCTTGGCCAATATGGTTTTTGCATCGGTACTTCTGATTTCACCATACATATACGTGTACTGCTCAGCCAACTAAAACTAGGTGTGAACAATCGACTTGCTGTCACAAAACACATAATAATTGTCTTTGGCCCTCCACTTGTTTGCCGTGGTCCTGAAAAGGAGGCCAAGAAATCAAAACCTATCCCACAATCGCATCTTGCTCTCAGCATGCCCACAGCCCCTGTCTATGTTACCATAGACTGAGTCGTGGGAGCCCTTATCAGGGCTACCTTCTCCCTTCCCTCTCTCGGTTCCCTTCTCTGGCTTCAGACTCCCTCAAACCTAACACATTACTTCTTATTTCGCAGCACTTCACCAGAAAAGCCTTAACTAACTCAATCCCTACTCCACTTCCTTGCGTATCTCCTTTCAACCCCAACATCCAGGCTAACCTATCACTCTCTGCCATGTTCTGAACTTGTTCTAGACTTCTACATAATTCATCCTTCTCTTTCCACCCTTCAAACAGACTATCTCTCAATCCCTGATACTCTGAACACCACACAAGAAAATGATCTATTGTCTCATCCTCCCTGCATATCTTGCACTTCCCATCGCTCCCACTGGTCCACTTCTGTGTCCGTTTCTCAAGATTAATCACTCCTGCTCTTCCTTGAAATAACAACTTTGAACCCTTGCTACAATCCCAACACTTTCCTCTGACTGGTTTATCAAGCCCTCTGTATGCAATGAGTGTGCTCTTTTCCTCCACCCCTCTCTTCCATTCAACAACATGCTTCTCAGTAACCAACTTTCCTACGTATGTTTTCCACCACATTTCAATCTCATCTGGCCCCTTCAGATCATACTTCTCTGCCAACTTATTTATATCTGTCACCCACTTTGTCTTCTTACTAACTGCCTCAAGATACACCTTTCTGCACCACCTGTCTTCTCCTACATCCTGCAAATAGCCCCAATAGTTCAACTTAGACTTTGCTATTCTATCCCTGACATTTATCCATCCAAGTTCACCTGGTACTGCTTCTGTTGCCACACATGGGGGAGCCCCTAGTATCCATTTTCCCATCTCTCTCTGTGCCTTTTCCAACCATTCCAAGTCTTTCTCACTTATTGAAATAACATCCAGACCATACAACATTTCTGGGACTGCTACCATCTCCCAAAGAACTCTCCCTGTAAATGCCTTATTAAAACTATTCATTGCTGTTAGCTTTATCATACCCTTTGCTCTATTCACTTTCTGCTTAATTTTATCGACATGGTATCGGAACATGCCCTGGCCAGTAGCCTTAATGCTCACTCCCAAGTACTCATAATCATCCACTTCCCCTATTCTAATGACTTTCTCATGTCCTGGTATCTCAAACCTTCCTACCATCCACTTCTCTCCCTGTCTATGTTTCTGACCTAGAGCCATGACCTTACTCTTTTCTTCGCTGAAGAAGTATCTTTCTTGATCCAAGCAAAAGTTAATGAAACGTCGAAAGTTTTGCTGCAGTATAGCATGCTATAGGCCCCGTTATCTCCTGAAGAAAAGGTGTTCCAAACTAAGCAAAGGCAAAGTCTTCTGGCCCATAGATTTTGGGATAATCTGGCTATTGGTAGATCTTCCCTTATTCCAAAAGTGTGGAATTCGTCGATATCATCACAGACTTGGTTTTATTACAAGTTTAAGATGCAAATGGATAGGAAGCACGATATATTTCACCAGATAGGTATAGGGCTAGGCGCTTAAGTTCCCATAAGAAGTATGTGCACATAATTGAGAGTTGATCTGTACCTGTCCCACTCAATGACTGTGTATTCTCCCTTGTCAATACTACCGCATCATGTCAATTTGAGAGCTAAATTAAAGTTTTTAAACAAATATTCCAAGTATATTGAAACAAAATGTACCAAAGCATGTGACTTCATAACAAGTCTACCATAAATCCAACATAGTGGACTTCATTGTAACTTATCTTGGACATTTTGCAACATTTTCTGCCAACACTGGTCAAAATGATATTTACCCGAAGAAAAAGGACTTCCATGTATTATTAAGAACAACAGTGTATTAAGTACATCTGAGAGGCTTCCATGTTAATATTTAATTTGTATTTCATATCAGTACTAAGGAAAATCCATCAATGCCTACTTATGCACACTTAAGTTTATGTATTTTTGTATGCATTTTCAAGGACATCTCTAGTCTTCAAAAATTTGTTGCCAAAAATGCAAATGTTAGCCTGATTAACAATGACTGTTGTAACCCTTTGATGATTCATTTAAAAATATTTCATGTAAAAATATTTCATTCATTTACACATTTCATTAGTCAAATTCAAGAAATGTTTGCATTTGGCTTATGGTGGTCCCTGCATTTTATCTACACCCAGTTTTCCAAGGTCAGACTGGGTCTCATCTGTGACTTCATAGTCAACCTGTATCAAACCATCAGAATAAAAGAATTAAATGGTTCATCAATGAATTAAAATAGTAAAACATACCAGAAGAGCCCATTCTGATCTCAGCAAAGCATGTTCATAAACTTAAGAGCCCCAGGCAATGTTACACTGAGAGAAATGAATTCAAAGTAAATACTAGGAAAGATGATTTGCTGCACTGCAAATCAGTGTGTGTGTCTTCAAAGCATATTGGTATGGCAGTATACAACTATTCCATAACACAGGAGTAAAAGTTGGAATGGCATCTCTATTATAGCTTTGAAGTTATTCAAAATTGAAAATTTTGAATGCTGCTAATTAGCATGATTTAAATTGCTACAACTTTTATTTTTAATTCGTAAGGTGCGCAATGGTCAACAACACCTTAGTAGAAGTTAAAATGACATCTCTATAATTGTTTCTAAGATATTCAAGTTTCAAAATTTCCAATGCTGCTAACTAGCATAGTTTGAATGGCTACAACTGTTGCTTTAGATGCATTACATGCGCAATGGTCAATAACCCCCCAGTAGAAGTTGAAATGACATCTCTATCTATGAAACTTTTGAAGATATTCAAGTTTTAAAATTTCAAATGCTGCTAATTAGCATAATTTAAATGGCTACAACTTTTGCTTTAGATTCATTATATGCGCAATGTTCAATAACCCCCTAGTAGAAGTTAAAATGACATCTCTATCTATAATGGTTTTGAAGATATTTAAGTTTTAAAATTTTAAATGCTGCTAATTAACATAATTTAAATTGCTATAACTTTTGTTTTAAATTCATTACAGGCGCACTGGTCAATAACCCTTTTCTAGACGTTTGAATGACATCTCTATCTATTATACTTTTGAAGATATTCAAGATTTAAAATTTCAATTGCCCCTAATTTGCATAATTTTAAATATCTTTATTGCTCTGTAAAAAAATGGTCAAACTTCTTTTATAGAGGTACAATCATGCCAGGTTTGGAGTTTCTATATACGATAGTGTCTGAGAAAAGTGTTGGACAAATTTGCTGGGGGGGAGAGAGAGAGAGAGAGAGAGAGAGAGAGAGAGAGAGAGAGAGAGAGAGAGAGAGAGAGAGAGAGAGAGAGAGAGAGAGAGAGAGAGAGAGAGAGAGAGAGAGGGAGAGAGAGAGGGAGGGAGGGAGGGAGGGAGGGAGGGAGGAGGGAGGGAGGGAGGGAGGGAGGGAGGGAGGGAGGGGGAGGGAGGGAGGGAGGGAGGGAGGGAGAGAGAGACAGAGAGAGAGAGAGAGAGAGAGAGAGAGAGAGAGAGAGAGAGAGAGAGAGAGAGAGAGAGAGAGAGAGAGAGAGACTAGCCATGGGTGTCTGTAACCCAAGTAGCTCTTCTGGAAATCCTACATGTGAACTAATTCTAGAAAGAAAATTTACCAAAAAGAGCACCTAATATGACTAACTTTTTATTTGAAGAATTTCTGAGTATACTTTGCCTCCAAAGCAGACCCAAGGTGCAGATTTTGTCTACTCCACTGGGTTCTGCCTTCTTTGACAAGCTCACTGCTTTAGCATTGGAAAAGTGACTCAGTTTCTAATTGGCTGAGTATGGTTACTATGATAACAGGCTTCAGTACACTAGGCACCAGAGGCTGCTGCTGGTCTGGGCGATAATGGTGAACTTCTTGATTGGTGTCTCAGTCTTGGGGGAGGGTTACAGTATAGTTTTGTTTTCCTTACTGTAAATTAAATCCTGTCAACAAAGGGCAGACCAAGTGTAGTAACAGAACTTAGTCAGTTTTTCAGGCAAGTACTATATTATGATTTTCTAAAAAAAAAAAAATGGCTTCCAGTAGTTTCACATACAGTATGATAAATACAATGTCTTATATGGACTTGTATGCATCACTGTAATTTTATGCATTGTGGTCAAGGAACACTAGTTCTGGTATTGAGATTCACAGGGGCTTTAGAAATCATGGGCAGCATGTTGATGTATTTTGAAGCCAACATGCCTTGACCAGAACAATGATCCACCAGCCACACTTGACATTCTGTCACAGTGTCTCCATGAACAGTGATGTCTCCCCCCCCCCCCCACAAGTATAAATTGCCAAACTGGTACACAGTATGCCCACAGGAGTAGAAGTCTACCTTCAGAAATGCAGAAGGCACAATCCCTGCTAATCCACCAAGACCTGCCTTCAAGCAAAACGAAACGTCCTTTTCAGGACCACCACGCCATACCAAAAGAGTGGTTAAATCAAATGATGTCACAATGATATTACAGACCAAACACAACTCTCACCCTTACCCTCTACATCAAGCCCAAATGCTAAACCAGTAGCAATAGTAGTTTTTTTTTTTGTTTTGTTTTGTTGTTTTTACCTCAGCTGACTTGTCAGTCAGCTGAGGTTTTTTGAGGGTCCGTCGTCCGTCCGTCCGTCATCCGTCCGTCGTCCGTCCGTCCGTCGTCCGTCCGTCCGTCGTCCACAATTCACATTTTCGACTTCTTCTCAAAAACCGTCAGCCAGATTCACTTTAAACTTGGTGGAGATGTGCCTTGGGTGGGTCTCTACCAAGTTTGTTCAATTGGTCAGGGTCCAGTGATTTTTGGATTTTTAATGAATTTTTTTTGTTCTTTTTTGGGTAAATCTTAAAAAATCTTCTTCTCCGAAACCGCTTACCCAATTGCTTTGATATCACACAGGAACACTCCCTGGGACTCCTAGTTCTTAATTTGTTCACCAGGTGGCGCTGCGATTTTTTCCTAATTCTTCATGAATTTTTGTGTGTCATAGCTATTTTCGACTTCTTCTCCAGAACCGTCACTCAGATTAAGCTGAAACATGGTGGATATGTTCCTTGTAGAAGGGTCAAACAAAGCTGTTCACTATGTGGGAATGCTGCGGATTCCTGATTTTTAACGAATTTTTCAATTGTGGTACTTGTCGGTCAATGCAGCTTTCCTATTGATTACTATGGAAGTCAATGGGCATTCTAATGCTAATTCACATTTTCGACTTCTTCTCCAAAACCGTCATCTAGATTGACTTCAAACTTGGTGGGGATACACCTTGAGTGGATCTCTACCAAGTTGTTCAAATGGTCACGCTCCATTGATTTTTATATTTTTTTTTGAATGCACCTTTACTATTGATTACCATGTAAGTCAATGGGCATTCTAATGCTAATTTACATTTTCGACTTCTTCTCCAAAACCATCATCCAGATTTGCTTCAAACTTGGTGGCAATGTACCTTGGGTGGGTGTCTACCAGGTTTGTTCCAATGGTCATGTTCCAGTGAATTAGGATTTTTTTATGATTTTTTTTCAAAAATCTCTTCAAAAGTTTTAATAGGAAAGTTTAACATGGGAATTTCTTGTAATGGTCATAACTTTAATAATATTGACCAGATTTACTTCAAACTTGGTGGGGATGTGCCTTGGGTGGATCTCTATCAATTGTGTTCAAATGGTCATGCTCTATTGATTTTTGGATTTTTTATGAATTTGTTTGTTCTTTTTTGGGGCAAACCTTCAAAATTCTTCTCCTCTGAAACCGCTCACCCAATTGCTTTGATATCGTTCATAGACACTCCCGGGGACACCTAGTTCCCAATTTGTTCACCAGGTGGCACTGCAATTTTTTTAATGAATTTTTTGTATGGTTTTGCTATTTTTCACTCGTTTTGAGAACTGTCCCTCAGATTAAGCTGAAATGTGATGGATATGTTGTTGTGGAAGGGTCAAACAGTTGTTTAGTAGGTGGCACTGCTTTGGATTCCTGATTTTTAAGGATTTTCAATTACGGTACTTACCAGTCAGTGGAGCTTTCCTATTGATTACTATGTAAGTCAATGGGTATTCTAATGCTAATTCACAGGACAACTGACACGAAATTTACTGTTTATTTGATAACTTGAGATCTGTTTTGAGTTAGCTACACATGTTAATTATTCTGTATGAAGGTCATGCTGAGACAGTACATGAATGACCTTGACCTCGTTTGTGGGGTCACAGTGCAACATACATGAATTTTACTCTTCATTATAACTTGAGAACTACTTGAACTTTGATGTTGTACATGTAAGTGTTCTTCTATAAAGGTCAGACTTACTCAGAACATGGTGTCCTTGATCCTTTCCCAAGTTCATAGAGCTGCAAGTGTGATGAATGTCAAGATCAGCTGAGGCACGGGCTGTTCACACAGCCCTCTTGTTTTTTTTTTGTTGTTTTTTTTGTTTTGTTTTTTAATTCAACAGATGTAGGCTTATCTGCTTGTCTATGCTCGTTTTATTCTCCAAGTAAGTCCATAACAGTGGAAAGAATTTTGTGATTTTTTCCCTCTTATACTTGAATTGTAAACTTTGACTGTTTATATTCTCCCAGGTGCATTAAACCATGGCAGTATTGGCAAAGTGGATTGCCAGCAATATATCCAGGAAAGTAGAAATACTACCACTTTGTCAGCTGCATAAAACAACAAACAGAGAGAAACCAACTTGGAAGACTGCATCATGGAAGAAAATACCCAACATGTATATCAAGAAACAATTGGCTGCAAGGCAGGTTGTTAAAAACTTGTTGCCGTATCTTGGTGGAGATGGTGCAGTTGTGTTTGAGAGCAATCCAGGTATACATCATGCTTTTTTGAATTGGGGTCAAAGGTCATCAAGTCCTCATGAAATAATTTATGATTACGGCATAAAAAGAACCTGTGTGTAAAGGAGTGTTTCTGTGGGGGGGGGGGGGGCTCTAGTCACATGCAGGACAATATATTTTACTGCAATTTCATTTGGTTTAGAACATCATAGGTAACTACATGTAGTAATATTGTATGTGGGCCATAATATTAAACAGGATTTAGGACTCTGGCTGTGCACACTCCTATTTTTACATAAAACTGCGTGTGTAGATTCTATCTTCTCCATTATAAATTTGCTGCATGCCTAGCTGGCTACACTGATGTGAGCATATAGTGGATTACATGAAGTTGCTTGCAAGCTTATTCAGCTGTCAGAAAAAGAAGCAAAATTGGGTTCAATCTTCAACTTTTCAACTAAAAATTCCCGTGTGCTTTTCATGTTATGATGGTCATGACTAGATCAGCTAAGTTCAATGCATAAAGAACGTTACGCTGCTTTAAGGACACAGATACCTCTTAATCTTTTCAAAGGTTGTAACATTGGACATCTCTTTAAAACATACATTTCGGAACATTTTGCTGAAAAAATAAAGTAGCATGCCACTAATAATTGAGAGCAAAGAAAGGTTGGACTGACTTGTCATCTGTGGTCTGGAGTTGGACTGGGGGACCATTTGTACCATGATGTATGAAGTCCAGTCTCCAGCAAAGTGTTGCTGTATCACTTGAACTGTGCCTCGCCACTATGTGGCACAGACATGGATGTGGTTGAATGGTGGTCTATTGTTATGAACACAGGAAGATTCCCTAACCTGTTCATTATTGTGGATGGGACATTGAGCCTGTTTAAGGCATCACCAGTTAAGGTCTCATTCAGTGTCATGGGTTATGTCATTGACCCTTCAAGACCTAACATAGACATATTAAATACTGTACAAAATAGTAAAGGACTCACACAGACTCAGAGCAAAAGGGAAAAGATGTGGCATATTTATGTAGGATAGATGTAAAGAATGATCCTGTTTATAAAATGTGCTGCATTAGGAGAGTTGTAGGAAAAGCATGAAATAAAGTTCGACCTACAATGAGAAATGTAGGAAAAGTATGAATTTAAAGTCCAAACTAAAAAGCAAAGAGGTTAACAAGTTAATAACAAGAACCTCTGTGGTGGCATGGGTTGGAAGCTATTAAAGCAACTGAAAGGGAAAATGGTGCTTCAAAGCAATCAAGACCAAAAGGCAGTACACAATATAAAAATTTAAAGTGACTGTCAGGAAAACCTATATATGACGCCATAGCATAGAAATTCAGGTAGATCAAAAACATTTGCATGCAAAGCTAAATTGATTTTCATGTATCAGAAGACAATACCATTGGTCATTTTTCATTTTATTGGTGCATGTAGTTCTGTTGGCTGCCCACATACATATACAACAATGAGCACTTTCAAGTGAAGTGAATAGTAAGTAAAGATTTAGGTATATACTCAGAAATAAGTTCACATTGTACAATCTGTTGACTACCCACACACATACATTATTCAACAAGGACCACTTTCAAGTGAAGTGAATAGAAAGTGAACATTTGGGTATAAATACAATGTACTTAGAAATAAATTCACATTGCACAACTTGTAAGTAAATACAGATTTGCTGAGTTAGCTAAAGCTTCACAGTGATTGGTTGTATGTGGAAAGACCACATAGTTTGTCTTATTTCTCTCTTGTTGCTTCTGCTGCACATTTACTGAACAACATATGGAATTGATTGAATATAACCAGGGATGGGCACATCCCTAATATATGAATGATCAATTTGATTTCACACAGAGCTAATGATATTAGATTTGAAAATCAGCTTGATCTGTGGGTCAGTTGATATTTATGTGTACTTCTCATGGACATACATGAACGTGAATACTCTGAGCACTACATATGCAAAATATAAAGCAATATGTTTGAAATAGATTCAATCGAATTTAACCACCAGTTACAAATGCATCGGAAAATTTTGCCCCCAAATGCTCCTCAGTTTACCATTTTAAGAGCAAAATACCAAGAATTCTATGGGAAGGTATTAACTCATTCCATACCTGTCCCAGATTTTTCCGTATATTTACCTAGATTTAAGACAACAATTGCATATTTAAATTCTTCGTGAAAAGAGCTTTCGTTCAAGTACCAACATGCCTATACATGTAGTCTTAAGTCAGTGCCAGAACCACTGACCAAGGCCTCAGACCATAGTATGGAATGAGTTAAACCTGGATCCTCTACCCTCTTTGCTCACCCCAGTCTTTTTTCACTTGCCCTGTAACAGGGCAGTTCACTGGGAATGGTTCTAAATACAACAGGGCCTGTTGTATTTAGAACCATTCCCAGTGAACTGCTCAGCTGTTGTGTACAGTAAAACCTCGTCATAAGGACACCATCACTCCCCTGTAAAATATGTCAAATAGAACCATCAAGTAGTAAAGGAAAAGGATTTATAAGTCCCACAAAACTCTGAGTGAATATGTCATTTATCTGAGTGTTATAGAAGAGGTTTCATTGTACATGCTGTTTAAGATTCCCCTGTCTGCCAGTAAATGTGCTCTCATATTGCAGATCTATGCTCTTTAAATATTTGTAAATGTATCACAGAAATACACTCCAGTGTCGTGAAAAGTGATACATGTATTTAAAAGATGCGTAGTATCTCATATGATATTGTCATTAGAGCATGGACCGATATAAAGTATGTACCACTAAGTCATAAGAGGGTCTCGCATGAGATGGTCCATAAAAACTGAGGTAGTGAATGGTTTGGGGTCTGGGCAAAAGTGTTCACTAATCAGAGGTGTTCAGTAATGCTAGGGTTAATGTATTCATGAGTGTGACATTGAAGATACTACTTCTTAAATTGTTACATGTAGTGACAGTATATAGTCCCATGCATTATTATCCTGACTATGTATTTGCATATATATATCCTGTAATTTTTGTAAAATCAATTTTGTACAATTCTTTCTTTTGTATTACGTAATACCATATATCTGACATTTGTATCTCCTGATCTTATGTATATGTATATATATGTCTTATAAATAGATGTGAATCCTGAATCCATGTAAATGTTGAAAACATCAAACAGAACGTATCCACAACTCTAAACACAATTTTAAATAGAAACATGAAATTCTGATGTTAACTATAAATGCACCAAGTTCAGTCACTTAGAGTGATAGCTAGCAGTTCAGAAATGACTTTGCAACATTAAACTTGTTTGAACCTTGCTTTGGTATTTAATGTTAACCCTTAAAGCGCTGATTTATGACTGAGTCAACAGCTTTCCTCAGGACACTTTGCACGCATTGCACACGTGCTCCCCCACAAAAAATTTGAAATTTGCACCTGCATTTCCTGCATTTTGAACCATTTTAGGCACCATCATAGACATATTCAGCATGTATAAAGTACTACAGCATGGCAAAGCAGCACAACTTTACAGCCACTGATAGAATAATGCTACTTTCTTTTAATTTGACAAAAAGTGGGAGAGCGGGAGACTTGACAGCTCTGTGAACTCCCACAGCAGTGGCTGTGTACAACAGATACCACTACACTTCAAAGAGGGGCAGAAATCACTCTCTTGAGCAGCTGAGTGAGAATTTAGTCTTGGGAAGGTCAGCCAAGCCTGAAAATTGCATGTACATTGTGTAAGAGCACAGTTTAGTGATACAGTAAAAAAAGTTCAAGTCTTGGTATGCTTTGGATGCTCCTGCCTTCAATGACTCTTTCAAAACAAGACTTTTTAAAAGTTGTCTTTTTAAAACAAGGTAATGGAAATTTGCAGCAGATGCAAAATATAGACCCCTGGTTATCATGTTTTGTGTTCAGTATGTTGTATGAAAGGCCATCACCATTAGTTTATGACGGGAGAATGTTCACTTAATTTTCCCATAGATTCCAACATCACATGCTTGTTTTGTCTTAGAATGTAGCTTGTGATACAAGGTTTGTAAGAATCCAGAATGGAGGCCCTTGCACAAGGCTTGATAATATACAATGTTTGATATTTCTGTTTTTCTTAACAGGGTTAGGATACACAACAAGGGCTTTCCTTGAACTGGGTATAAAACATCTGGTTGTCTGGGAACATAGAGAAGAATTCCATTTGTACCTGAAGGTGAATAGCAGCTGTCGATTTTGCATTAAGACCAATTTGCATGCAAAATTGTTGCTGGTTTGTTTTTATTTGCTGCTTTTTTTTTTTTTAATTTGTGTGTGTGTTTGTGTTCCAGGAGATGGAAAATGCAATGGCTGACAAACTCAAAGTTTTCGGAAAGTGTTACTTCTCTCTAAGGCCAGACCAGATGCCGAAATATGCAGCTTCAGTGTTGGACTGGATGGACACTGATGGTTATGCTGCCCCTGGTATGGCTTCATGTTTTATCTTGTAGATGTATAACTAAATGTATTGCACAAACACAGGAAAAATCCAACTAAACTACAGATTAGGAACTGGCACTTAGTTTTCAAATTTATCTTTGCATTATGCTGAAGATACACTGTCAATTTTTTGCAATTACATTTAATGTTTTGTGAAGATTCAGCAGAGATGTACATTTCCTTGTGAATACATGTACGTGTATTGCACAAAAACGCAGTATCCTTATTTTTTTAAAAAGTGGCTTTCTTGCCCAAGTATAGACAACCTTGAAATATATGGCATGTAAGACCCATTTCTTAAAAGAAGGGGAAAAAAAGGAAAATTCAAATGTAAAACCTCTTTCATTTAAGTCAAGTAAACCTTAAGGTTTCTGAGGGATAGTGTGTAACACTTCGGCCAGAATGATTCTGTACCAGCAATGTCCAGAGCAGGTAACCACAGTCTTTGGTCATATGCTGTTAACTCTACATTGACCTTTTATTGAGGCAAAACATTCAGACATTTTTCATCCGTATTGTCCATGATTTATGTCACTTGATTTCATTTATTCAATCATCCATTCTTTCATTTCTGTGTACCTTAAATGATTATAGGCTCTCATTATAATTTATGCATGTTATATGTCTCTGTGCCTATTCCGTGTCTAGTCAAGGTGATAGGAGCAACCAGCAGCCAAATTTTGCAGCAATATATTCCAAAATTATGTCAGAGGTTTGAGGACAACCAGACACTTTTCACACCAAAAACATTGGATCACTTTCTCTTTGTCAATGGACTGGAATACAAGGTCAGCATTTAATTGTGGCTAAATACAGTTGTCACTATCATCTGTGTGTACATGTATTTGAAATTGTCTCATATTCAAAATAAAAAATTCTCAAACACAGTTTTACCTTTGAATATTTTATTGTTTTAAAAAAAGAAAAGAAAATTTGGGGATTGTGTAGTACGTAAATACATGAACCTGTGTTTGAAAACTAGATTGTTGATTGTATTTTCAACCATATTTATGTACACTTGTATATGTGTACATATATATATATATTCTGAGCAGTTACACGCTGAAGACCCTTTAATATATTTGGGCTAATGCAGCCTATGTCAAAATCCTACAGAAGAACGTGTGCAATATGGACAATATTTATATACATGTAGTTAGACAGTGACAGGTTAGCTTATGGAGACTAAAGAGTTTGGGTTGCAGAATAGGGTAAAGACTTCCAGGAAGTGGTTCTGGAGGAAAAAAAAACAAATACAATACAGCAATTGAAATAAAAAAAAAATCTGTTATCCGCAAGAAAATTTCACTAACCCACATCATAGGACTACATTACAATCTTTGTCAAAACAAATAGTCTTGCAAGAAAATTAACTTGTCTTCGATTAACAGCCTAGTGCTATTTTGAATGCTAATGTTTATACACACTCATACATGTATATGTGTATTGTATGACAAACCAAATGCCCCTTAAAATAGGCAAAAGTCATGAAAATTAATGCATGCAGATTGTTTTGTGTGGTTTTCATACATGCATACAAACTACTAAACTCCATAGATTAATTATCTAAATTCAATTGAACACAGCCACCAAACTACTGTTTCGAAAGAAAAATATAAATGAAAAGAAAGTCATTTTTAATTGAAGCTGTACCCATGATCTAAGGCTGTCATTGATGGAATTATCAAAGTTGTGCAACAGGTCACAATTATCAATTCATACACAGAAAAATTTGTCTATTGAGACAACCCAATGGACTGAAGAAAACAGGAAGCAGGTCTTGATATGGAATACTAAATGTTAGACATAAACTGAACTGGAACTGTAATGAGGGGAGTGGTTTTCTTTGAGAGAGGTGTTAATATGTGAACTTTTAAATAATTTCAGTATTAGTTAGTATACTTACCTCCTGACCACCATTGCCAAGAACTCCATGTCTGGCCAAATCACCCAAAACAACTGAGTTGGGTTACTCACCCAATTGTTCCCAAAAAGCTGACGGTCCCGGTGACGCCGTCTCTCGGTTCCTCTTGGACCTGGTGGCGACTCCTGGTGCGGATGCTCCCTTGTACTTCCTTCTTCCTTGATGATTGGTCATTTGACATTACCTGCATAAAGGAAGCGGGGTGGTTGGGTGGGCTTCTCTGGTGGTTGAGAGGTAAGTACACATTTACTTACTAATGTTGAAATTATTAAAAATTTCATGTGATATTTGTGTAACATTACCTTTCGACCACCATTGGTCATGTACAAATATATTGGAAGAGGGTGTAATGTTACTGGCATACTGGCCAAGGACCGCCAGGACCAAAAGCCGGGGGGGGGGGGGGGGGACCATTGGTCTGCGTGAGGCGGAAGCATCTAAAGGGAAAACCTAAGAGTTACATGGACTTGAGGTCAATGACAGCAGAACCCCAGCCTAGGCCAGAAAACCCTCCTTACCCACCCAGTATGGGACCCCACTGGGCCCCCCAGGAAACCACCCGCCAACCTGGTAGCTGTCTGCCACGTGGATAGACACTGCTGATTTCTACTCCTCTGGTCCTGGAGATCTAACAAGACTGGTGAGTCATGAAAACTGGTGGGCACCAGGGCATGATATAGAATATGGTTCTGTAAGGCAGTGTCCAAAACTGGGTCCAACGGCTCAAGGCGAGGGACACCGAGGACGACCTCCCAATACAAGTCCGAAATAAGGTCCAGGCCTACTCTTGGTATGCCGACCTAAAGGCTTCTACCTGGTCAAAACCCTGGGGGCGATATAAGCTGGAACATGGTGACACCCTGAGGAGATAAGGGAAGTTTAAGGACAATTATAAGGAACCTATGGAAAGGGGTCCATTATGCCAGCAAAGATGTACATGCCTTTCAGCCCTGTCAAATTGCACAAGTAGTGCTCGGCGAAAGTCATGGATGGCTTCCGCAGATGCGTTGATGGATTTTGGTTGCCAAGCATCAAATTCTGCCCAATCCAAATCCACCGGGAAAGGATGGGAGGAAAATATCTGATTTGGCACAGAGTACCACTTCCCTTGAACATCTGGCCGGGGGAGGAGTTGCCCTTGTGGAAGATAGCCAGTGGTTGGGGTTTTCGTGCCTCACATCTTGGCGGTTAGCTGGTCATAGAACTCGGCTTCGAAAGGCAAGAAAGGAATAGGGGTCCTAAGACGCACATCATCCAGGGACAAGTCCCAGCAGGACATCATGACAGCCCCACACTTCTCCTCCATTGAAGGGACGACTACCCACTTGGCTCTCACTATGCCAAAGCCCTGGGATGGAGCTGGAGTGATATCCAGGGGGGAAGAAACAGGTTTCAGCCCACACCACAGAAGCCACAGAGCTCGGCTGCTCAGAGCAACGACAATGCAATTAGAGCCGGCTGGAAGCCCGCAGCCTGGACCCGCTGACAGACGAATCTTAAAGTAGGAGCTTCTCCTCTTCATCAGTGCTGATGTCCAAAGATTCAGTGACCACAAGAGGGGTACAGATGCCCAAAGCCTTGTCAAACAGAAGTGCGTCCATAGGGGATAGGGTGGCCTCTTGTGACAGAAGTAGATCTTCCTTCACCATGCCTCACGATGGGGTAGCAATAACTTCCACCTCTGCCGTGTCTTCCATCTGCTTTTACCAGGTGGGACAAGCCAGCGGGACTTCTGGGGGACTGAGGGCGGTGGCCACACATGCCGCCAACTCGAAAGTCTGCTAGCCATAGGGCACCTGCTGGAGTTGCAAGAACTCCGGAGTCTCCCAGAGGCTCACTGCAGGGTCCACAGCTGCTGTCGACCCAGAGGTTTGCTGGTCAAAGGGAGCATGCGGAGCTGCAAGAGCTCCTGAACCTGAGGACTGAGTGAGAGCTGACTCAACACAGAGACAGCAAGCTCCGCATCCATGTTGGTCTGCTCAGGTGCAGCAAAGGTGCCGGTTGGGGTGGATGAAGACATAGTTTCCTCCCACAACTGCTGTTCCTGAAAGAGCTCGAGCTCCACTTGCCTTTCAAAAGAGAGAGGCAAGGTACCCGGCTCAAACTTGGTGCAGCGGAACTGCTGGCAACTCAGTGGGGGGGGGGAGACACATGGAGGAGCAGCCTGTAGAGCCGACATATGGGGGCGGAGGTGCAAGGGATGGCACCTGGGTCATGTAGGGGGATGCCACTACAGGAGCTGAAGGTTCACTATGGGTAGAGGACACCGCCACAGGCTTGGGTACCCTCTTCTCTGCTTTAACATGCCCAGAGTTTCAACCCGAGCTCTCGGACCCAGGAGCTTGGGAAGTTCATCAGGGCTTTGATGTCACTGTTTGGACTCCAAGCAGTCGGACTTGGGGGACCAAGATCTTGGAAGATCCAACTTGCGCTTAGCCTGCCTCTTTGGAGGGGTCCCTAAAGAGGTAGGCTGAAAGGGGGCAATCAGTGCCCTGAGCATGTCAGCCTGCATCTGTGTGTCCCTTAGCCATAGACTCCAAGGCAAGGATAATCCTTGGGTCTCTAGCTAAAGGAGCACTGGTCATCACCAAAAGTTTAGCTGGGCACTCGTGATCAACGCGAGGTGATCCCTTTCCTCCATACTTGCGACTACGTCGCCTCCTCTCCTGATGCCCCTTGGGGGGTTTCAGGTATAGAGACAGCAGCCACCTGAGTGTGGGAGCAAGCCTCGTTGGTTCATCTGTGCTTCTCTAGTAGAGTGGTGGGACAAGACTCGATGGAGTCAGAGTCCAAAGCCTGGTGTTTGGCTGCAAAAACTTGCCGCCTGCATCTAGCTTTGTCCTCTTCTTCTGGGCCTGCTCATAGAGCAGCCACTTGTCCTCTCCCTTGTCAGCACAGAACTGACATATTTTATCCCAAGAGCAAATATGGCCATGTTGTTGGTGACAACTAAAGTAGTGTTCATGGTCACCCCAGGTGGCCATAAAGTGGTTCCCTGAATCCATCTCCTGACCTTTACACAACAAGGATGAAAGAGAAGTGGTCACTGGATCAACACTTATGGCATGCTGCCAAGCAGCAATTGCCAGGTGGGCACTGTCCTCCCTCTCTCTGCTATCTGATCATCAAGATGACATGTTGAAATCTTGAGTTTCAAGCCAAAATGACCAGCTCTACTTCCATGTTTTGACAGGTATCTGTTTAGGTGCCCAAGGAAGAAGGAAGTATATTGGAGCATGTGCACCAGGAGTTACCACCAGGTCCAAGAGGAACCAAGAGATGGTGTCACTGGGGCCATCAGGTTTTTGGGAACAATAGAGTGAGTAACCCAACTCAGTTGTGTTGGGCGATTTGGCCAGACATGGAGGTCTTGGCAATGGTGGTCGAGAGGTAAAGTTACATAACTATTAGGGATATCTCACTGTACTTATATCTTGGGCCAATGGCTTATGGAAACTTTTGACAAAAATTTCCAGGTATGGATACCAGGTGACCTATTAACTAATGCATGTCAGCCTAGTTTAATTTGCATATTGTAAATTAACTTAGTTTTGATATGTCTTTATGTTTGCTTATTTTGCTGATAGCACAGAAGAATAAAATTGAAAACAGAGAGAAATATTATTTAATATAGTTTTAACAGGAACTATTTCCAAAATAATGAAATTAACACTTCAGTAAAATGCCTGATATGCAAAACGAAGAAAATTTATGTATGTGAAAGTTATCCCATTTATAGTAATATGATTTTGATAATGAAATTGTTGAATGACCCAAAATTACTTATATGTGCATACATACAGTCACAACTTTATTCTAACAGTATACACAGGTACCTCTCCAGTGTTGATGAATATTGACTTGCCAGGGTCTGTCAATATTCAAGTTGTCTCCATCTTAGCATGAAGAGCTTTAACACAAAACCCGTTATGGTACAGTACTACATGTATTTTATATATTTGTTTTAATTTTGTTTTCAGCTGATGACAAAATGGGATTCACATATCGACAGCAGAGCTCTAAGTTTAATTCGCCAAAGTGTGCTTTATCACCTCTTCTTTGATGTTTGTGTCATTACGAAGGTAGGAATGTTAGCCTTGTTTATGTGACCGGAATTGGATCAGTTTTATAACATGGGGATTTGTCAAAATGAAGATCAAAGTAAAAGTACAAAAATTTGTTTTCAACCTTGGAAAAATGATTCATAAAAACAAAAGCACACCCATGTAAATGAATAATAAAAAATTCCTTAAAATATTTTAGCTCGTTGCCAAGATTCACATGCATAACGGTTTTGATTTATAAAAAAACATTGAAACTTGTAACATTATTTTTTCTCATCATGTTGATTACAGGTCAACAGAATTAAAATTCTTTAAAGGATGATGTAACATTGCAAATAACACAAACACATAAATATGTTATTGATGAAATGGAAATTGCTGTCGATATTTTGTGGTGCTACTAAACAGAATATATTTTCTTGGGGTTTTTTTTTTTTGTTTTTTTGTTTTGCTTCACAAATAGGTCTCCTTGGATTGTTTTCATGCAGAGAATGACCCCAATCTCCAAAGAAAAATGGATAAGGTGAATTATTGTTATATACTCTTGCCGTCCATACACCAGTAGATATTGTGACACTGCGCCTTTTTGTAATATACATGTGACCTCTAAAGATCAAAGTCATCCGGCCCTTTGAAATTTTCATGTAGCCATAACTTGGCTAATTTTCATCTGATCTGGTGCTTGCTGAGCTCAATTTGTAGACATTGCAACCCTGAACATTTTTGTCACTTACATGTTACCTTTAAAGGTCAAAGGTCAAGGTCATTTGAACCTTTTTAAAGTTACATTTAGCCATAATGTGGTCACTTTTCATCCAATTGTACTCATGTTGAACTCAAATTTTAGGTATTGCCACACTGCACATTTTTGTAACTTACATGTGACCTCTCAGGGTCAAGGTCATTTGGACTTCAACATGTTTGTCTAGTCATATTTACAACTTTTCAAAGCACACAGACAGATGTGCTTTGGAGCAAATCTTCCTTTCTAGTGCTGTCTGTAATTACTGTCAATATACTTATTTTTACAGTTTTTACATTTCAGGCTTGTAGCCAAAGATTTTATTTCCCATTTCCAAAAATTTAATATGTTCTACATGCAAAACTAAATACGGTAAATTAGCCTGTCCGTTTTCCCAGTTTTATCCAAAGTGGTTTATGAATACATTGTCACCAAAATGAATTAACAGCGTTGTATCTTCACAGAAAAGAAAAAATAGAAGAAAAAAAAAACAGGATAAATGGAAGAAAGGCCACCAACTATTATATCCTCCTGTGAAGTAGAATGTGATTCTTGTGTTCCAGCTTTGTTTGTACCCAGAGTGATTCATACACAGCAGTTGTGTATTCCAAAGTATGAGCAGAGGAAGTACATCTTCACTGCAAGAGATAATATTAATGAAAGTATGATTTGCTTAAATTTTTTTAGCTCTGCTGACCATAGGTAGCACAGTTGATACAATCACTCATGTCTGTCTGTCTGTCTGTCCCTCAATCTGTCTGTTCACCCATCTATAAACTTTTGCTTTTGAGTGCAATACAGTCAACAGTTTTCATGTTAGCCCATATAATGTTTGGGACTTATAAAGGGTATGAAAATCTAGGGTGAGTTTGACATTGGTGGCACCACCTGTAGTATTATGTAATATTTTGGCCAAAATAGGAAAATTTGAGAATGCTTTTTTTTAAAAAAAAGTTTTTCATGAATCATCTTGAAACTTGGTAGGAATGTTAATCAGGCAAAAAGACAAAAATGTGCTGAAATTTGGTGTCTCCCCCTACAGTATTAGGGAACATACAGACCAAAAGCTGTTGAAAACACATTAAATTAATTATCTTGAGAAAAAATAAAGTTAATCATATCAAATGTGTATAATATGTAGAATTTTTATGTTGCATAATATGGATGACCTTAACCTACTTTCTCAAGGTCATGGAGGGAATACATTTCAGGAAACTAGGGTGTCAACATGCTGGTGCTGGCCGTGGTTCATGATGGGACTGGATGATTTATCAGCAGACTGTGCTTACAGGATCCCCCAGACGGTTCCCTTCATGAAGTCCTAATGTTTTCCATGTTTCTAGCAATTGAGATATTGGATTGTGTATCATATAAGTGCAATATTAGCAGTGTATTCTATATTGATATATCCATTTGTGGTTGATTGTTTGTGTTGTGAGGGTCTTAAACTAGACTGCTCCTTGCAGACGTGGTTTCATAGTGATTATTGATTAACTTTGCAATTCCAGTTTCTATGTCATGGGTATAATTTGGTGTCTTGTTTGAGGGTGACTTCTGGGCTTTGTGTCTGTTACTTTGCCTTCTGAGAAATATTTTTGTCTTCCTGTGCACTAGTACAACATCTGTGGGTTGATAATATAACATCTGTCTACACACGCTACTTTCCCCTATTGCATCAGGACAGGTGGTTCTTATCTCTTGAGGAGAGTTTATGGTGCAAGGTACCTAAGTTGTGCTTGTTAAAGAAGGGAGCTCATCATTGAACATTACATACGGTACCCATTAGGGACGTCAACAGGCCAGCGCCGGCCATGGTTCATGATGAGACTGGGTGATTTATCAGCAGATGGGGCTTTTGGCATCCCGCCAGAGCATTGCCTTAATCAAGTCATAATGTTTTCCATCTTTCTAGTGATTGAGTTATTGGATTGTGTATCATATAAGTGCATTCTTAGCAGTTTATTCTATATTGAGACATCTGTAAACTTTGGCGCTGCAGCGTGATACCGTCCACAGTTTTCAAGTTAGCCCAATATAACTTTCAGAACTTATAGGATGGATGAAAATCTAGGTCACCTTTGCTATTGGTGGTGCCACCTACAATATTATGTAATATAGGAGTCAAAATGTGAAAATCTTGTGCGCACTCTAGCATCTTTCATTTTTGGGTGATCTAGACGAAATTTGGTGAGATTATGGGGGATGTCAAAGTCTAAGGTGCCAATGATACTAGTGTCACTACCTATAATTTGACTGAAATTATGAGCAGCCAAAATGTGTTTTAAGTTATAAAATTCCATATCTGGAAAAAATAAATTGGATTAGACTGTCCAAATTTATAGGATATATGGACCATGTCCAAAGGTAGAATGTTATATAATATCAGTGACCTTGAGCTACTTTTGTGAGGTTAACATGCCTGTAAAGTTGAAAGAGGTGATTTTGTAATGCCAGGGTGCAGATTGGACATTCAATGGCAAAGAGAATTGAGCCTCCAGATCAAAATTGCACTTATCCCATTGTACATAAAACTGTACTTGGTGATCTGCTATTTGGGTCACTGTGACCCAGTAATTATGGAGTTTGGTGCTTGTCCAAATTTATTGTTTTTCTTCAATAACTCGAAAAGTTATTACCTGATATGAAAAAACAGACCATGTATGGAAAGCTGGATGTGGGGCACATATTCTGAGCATAACAATGTTTTAATCCGCATTGAAGGTCAAGATCAAATTGCCAGTTGGAATATAGGGTCACTGGGCTAGCGCTAGGAATTTTTACCCCTTAGCCAATTTGGCTAAAACTACAAATTTCTTTTAGCCAAATGGAATCTTCTTTAGCCAAATTTTAGTCCAATACATCTGACACATATAAAGTCAAAATGCACCCCACCCCCAGCCCGCCCTCCTAAAAGACCTTAAAAATATTTTGTCAAACACACAACCATACATACTTACAAATTGTTTTTAAAATAAGTAAATTTTCTTTTCTTTTTGTTCATTTACATTTTTTTTCTAAAATAAAGTTTTTAAGTTATGAAACTTGGACATATGATAAGGTTAGTGACCAAGACATGTCAGAACTTAATTATATTATGATTTTAATTAATAATCCTAGTTTTGAAAAAATTGCACTTTTTGTGCCAATTTTATGAAAATTTGTTCAGATAATGGTTATGATACTTTTATTATCATCAGTAATTAAATCATCAGAAAGATATTTAAATCACTGCTGGTATATTTATCATAGCTAAATTTAGAGATAAAATATAAAAAGGAAACATTAATTTTCAAAATAACTTTTAATAATTTTCTTTTGGAAGAAACATATCAGCTCATTCCAGAATAGTTTTTTTCTTTTCTTTTTCTTTCCTTTTTCCTTTCTTTTTTTAAATAACTGGAGTTGACAGTGGTAAACAATGCTTGTAGTAAAGAGTTATTAAAATATGAACAAAGTTAAAACATGTGTATATTGCATTATGTTCACCTTGACAACAGACAAAATACTGTGCAGGTGTACTAAACCATTACACAGGCCAGTCAATGGGTAGGCCTAATATCTATTGAGAATCTGCAGATATTATACAGTTTTAAATATCTTGGCTGCTTGAATCAATATTATTACTTCCTTTAAGTCAATGTTAACAGAAATAAACTTCAAGCATCAAACTTCTGATTAAAACAAAAAACAAAAACAAAAACAAACAAATGCTTGTTAATTAAAAATCTGTAAAAGATAAAAATACATGTACCAAATTTGCTGCCCATATCTGAAGGAACACAAGCATTTTTCATTTTCGTCAATAGATGGCAGGACTACTACACATGTGCCAATGTCAAGGTCAATCAAAAAGAGCATGGCAGCCGCGAATTTTTCACTTATTTATTTCAATGAATTTCTTCACTACAAGGCATTTATGAATCATGACAACTCTGTCTGTGGTCATTAGTGGATAGATACAATGTTTTGACAACGAATCCTATAATATGAAGACCTAAACTGGGAGCTGGAAGTCACGATATGACTTTGATCAAGTATGTATTTTGGATAGCTTGTTTACGCGTGCCGAGTCAAAAAGCCATTTTGAGATTGACAGCGAAGAACATCAATTCATTAATGTCTGAGCAAAGCAAATAGACGTAATATTATATGTCTCTGAATGTATTTTCTTATTCTCTGAAGTCCACTTTGAAGTTGAATAAAGTTTTCTTTCCATTGTTTCGATAATGCACGTCCGTTTTTTTACCAGAATATCCCAGAACAAAACCTGTCCTGAAAAATTTTGTCTTCACCAAATTGGGGAACTTATTCAAATTTTCTTTCGCCAGATGAACTATTTTTTCGCCAGAGGCGAATTGGCGAATGGCTAGCACAAGCCCAGGGTCATCTCATGAATGCCCTGCACCCCACAATTTTTGAGTTGGGCCCACATAGCGTTTAGGACATCAGTGTTGGTGGCGCAACATATAGTATTATGTAATATACAAGTCAAAATGTGAAAATCTTGTGACCAGTCCAGCATCCTTAATTTTTTATGGATCTTCATGAAATTTTGTGGGATTGTAGAAGAGGTCAAAATCTCGGTTGGTTATGATACTAGTGGCGCCACCTATAATTTGACGGAAATTCTGAGTTAAAATGTATTTAAAGATACAAAATTCCAGATTTAAAAAAATAATTAAATTAGATAAGCCAAATTTATACAATATATAGATCATGTCCAATGCTAATATATTGTATAAAATCAGTGACCTTGACCTATTTTTGTAAGGTCACCAGATCTGTGAAGTTAGATGAGGTTATTTTGTAATGGTAGGGGTAGTTTGGACCATCAGTGGCAAGGAGAATTGAACCTCTAGATCAAAGTTGCACTAGAGTACATTGTAATCAAGACTCTACTTGGTGACCTATGTTATTGTTCACCATGACCCAATGATTTTGTGACTGTTACCTATTTTTAAGGCCATTAAGCACTTAAGAAAAGGACATTTTATGCAATATTTTGATAAAGAATAAGGCAAATGATGTCAATTATGTACTTCAAATGTGTATCATGTGGAAGTTTGATACTGCATAATATGGCTAACATGGATTGAATGCATTTCAGAAAATTTTTTTTGTTTTTTTGTTTTTTGTTTTTTTGTTTTGTTTTGTTTTTGTTTGTTTGTTTTTTTTTTTTTTTGATGATGGTGGTCAGCAGAGCATTAGGCCAATGGGCCTCTTGTTTTGTTATGGTCACCACATCTGAACTTCTCCACATGTGTCAATATACCACTACAGAAAGATTATACTGACAAAAGTCTTGGCTGTAGGGGGTTATGGTGGCACCACTGGTTATATGAAGTGGAACTAGCATTACAGGGTGCCAAAGAATAATACCGGGGCAGTCCATTGTTTTAATTATTAATGGAGATGCTGCAACTTCTAAATTTACACCAAATATGTGTTAGACCAATAGAGAAATTTTGAATAACCTTGACCTAATTTTGAAGTTCAATAAGGATGCAGTAAAGGATGCTATATTCTACATTTTGAAAAATAAGAAGGCTAGCAATACCAAATGTACCACAAGTGTGTATCATATATAGAAGTTTCATATTGCATAATATGGATGAACTTAACTTACTTTCTCGAGGCCATGGAGGGAATGCATGGCAGAAAATTATTTTATTGTGATGTCCATGACATAATAAATTTAAGATGGAACTGCAAAACTTGTATAAAATATGCATTATTGTAATGGTCAAATTTTGTAATACTGTATTATCCTTAATAAGCACCCTGGGCACTTAGAAAATTTACATAAGATAAACCTCAGTGAAATACCCATATTTGGCATATTTTAGATGGCAAAACATTAATTCTTGGGTAAAAGGAACAATATATATAGCAAATTTTACCAGACAGAAACATGAGGGGGGGTGCTAAAAAGGGTTAATACGGTAGATGTATCCAAAAAAAGGTCACATGTTGTGTGACCTTGACCTATTTTTCAAGGTCATTAAGCACTGAAGAAAATGAAATTAAATTCAACATGCTGATAAAGAATAAGGGGAAAGCTACCGAATGTACAACAAGTGTGTGTTCATGTGGAAGTTTGATGTTGCATAATATGGATGACCTTTTCTAATTTCTCAGGGTCATGGAGGGAATGCCTTTCAGGAAATGAGTTTCTGGTGACAATAATAAGATTATATGTTAGTGGAGCATCAGGCCCATGGGCCTTTTGTTTTTGTTCTTTTTAATTAAAAGCAGTCCCACTCTGAATGATAGCTTTGAAACTGAATATTTGTAACAGGAGACAAGTGAAGTTGTCTATTGTCAGGGATTACCTCCAGATCCTTTTTGGAATCTTAATTTTATGCCACTTCAATAATAGTTGATTGTATGTGTATATTCCAGTTAACTGGAGTGGACAGAGACAACCTATATTTGGTACACCTGAAGTGTAAGCCACAAACTGCCCTCACAGTGTCTCCACCAGAACAGTTCCAAGGCTTCTTTGATTTCCTGAAACAGCTCCTGTACCGAAGAAGGGCCAGATTAATTCCAAAGATGGAGTAGGTTCATACTGCTATTATAGCTTCAGGCTTTAAAAATTACAAGTTCTCATTACATTTATGAGTGAAATTAAACCATGCTCTGTTGTTCCTACATGCACCAGTGGTTAATTCTTTAACTATTCCTGTTCAACGACTGCAAGTTTTTTTTTTCTGTTTTTGGAACCATAAATGGTAGCTCCACTTACATATTTGAGGTTTTTTAGTCACTTTAACAAAAATTAAGATCAAGAGATCCAGCAGGATTTGAATCTGGACATCTCTGGACAAGTGTGTTGTTTGTATGACTTGTCTTCACGATTAAACCATTGGGTGCATTGGAAATGAATGACCCTTTTCTTTTTGCTGGTTGAATGGCAGGTGCATGCAAGGGGAAACTGTTATGTACAGTGCATTTAGAAGTTATAAATTATACTTCAGTTTAGTTTATAAGATTGTTGAACAACATGAAATTCAAAGTACAAACTAGGAAAGATGATTTGCTGCATAGCAAATCAGTGTGTGTGTCTTCAAAGCAAAAGGGAATGGTAATGTACAACTATTCCATAACACAGGAGTAGAAGTTGGAATGGCATCTCTATCTATAATAACTTTGAAGTTATTCAAGATTTAAAATTTCTAATGGTGCTATTTAGCATAATTTAAATTCCTACAACTTTTATTTTAAATTCATTAGGTTCGCAATGGTCAACAACCCCCTAGTAGAAGTAGGAATGACATCTCTATCTATTATAGTGTTGAAGATATTCAAGATTGAAAATTTCGAATACTGCTAATTAGCATATTTTAAATTGCTACAACTTTTGTTTTAGATTCATTTGATGCGCAATGGTCAACAACCCCCCAGTAGAAGTTGAAATGACATCACTATCTGTAATTGTTTTGAAGATACTCAAGTTTAAACATTTTAAATGCTGCAAATTAGCATAATTTGAATTGCTACAACTTTTGCTTTAGATTAATTACATGCGCAATGGTTAATAACCCCCCCCCCCCGTAGAAGTTAAAATGACTTCTCAAAACGCTTTGAAGATATTCAAGTTTTAAAATTTCAAATACTGCTAATTAGCATAATTTAAATTGTTACAACTTTTGTTTTAGATTCATTAGATGCGCAATGGTCAACAACCTCCCCAGTATAAGTTGAAAGGACATCACTATCTGTAATTGTTTTGAAGATATTCAAGTTTAAACATTTTAAATGCTGCTAATTAGCATAATTTGAATTGCTACAACTTTTGCTTTAGATTCATTACATGCGCAATGGTTAATAACCTTCAGTAGAAGTTGGAATGAAGTCTCTATCTATAATAGTTTTGAAGATATTCAAGTTTTAAAATTTCATATGCTGCTAATTAGCATAATTTTAATTGTTACAACTTTTGTTTTAAATTCATTAGATGCGCAACGGTCAATAACCCCCTAGTAGAAGTTTGAATGACATCTCTATCTATTATACTTTTGAAGATATTCAAGATTTTAAATTACAAATGCCCCTAATTTGCATAATTTTAAACATCTTCATTCCTTTGTATAAGACGTTCAAACTCCTTGTATGGAGGTACAATCATGCCAAGTTTGCAGTTTCTATGTATAATAGTGTTCGAGAAAAGTGTCGGACAAATTTGCCGGTAAAGAAGAAAGAAAGAAAGAAAGAAATGGAAAAGAAGATTTGCTTCAAAGCAAATCTGTCTGTGTTGCCTTAAAAAGTTGTAAATATTAAATGCTACAACTTTTATCCTTTGGTACTTCACATTACATTCAGCTTATGGCTGCATGCAAATTTCAAAGTCCAAATGACCTAGACCTTTGACCTTTACAGGTCACATGTAATTGTGCAGTGTTACAATGTCCACGATTTAAGCCCAACATGAACCAAATCGGATGAAAATTGACCAAGTTATGGCAAGATGAAACTTTCAAAGGGCCAAATGACCTTTACCTTTACCTTTTTTAGGTTACATGTTCTTATAAAAACGTACAGTGTTGCAATACCTACAATTTGAGTCCAACATGATTAGAATTGGATGGAAATTGGCCAAGTTATAACTGGATGAAACTTTCAAAGGTCCAAATGACCTTGACCTTTGACATTTAGAGGTAACATGTACATTTTTAAAATGTGCAGGGTTACAATAGCTACAATTTGAGCCCAACATGATCAAAATTGGATAAAAATTGACCAAGTTATGGCTAAAAGAAAGCTACCATTGAAAGTGGCCTTTGACCTTGAAATGCCCTTTGACTTTCAGAAAACTTCTACCTCAAGTGAACCTTGGGCTCAAAAAGACATTTAGGCTTAAAATTGGCCTTTGACCTTGTCATGACCTTTGACCTTGACATGACCTTGACATTTAAGATGACCTTTGCCTTGCTATGATCGATCTCCGATACACTCGGAACCACATCTACTATAGTATATAAGATATTGAAGATTTAAAACTTAAATTAGCCCTCATTTGCATAATTTTGAAAAGCATGACCTCTCATTATAAAAAGGCCAGACTTTATCTATAGAAGTATAATTGTGCCAAGTTTGGAGTTTCTACGTGTAATGCTTTTCAAATGAAATGTCGGACATATTTGCCTGTAAAGAAAGAAAGAAAGAAAGGAAGGAAGGAAGGAAGGAAGGAAGGAAGGAAGGAAGGAAGGAAATATGTCTGTGTTGGCACACAGACATAACTAGGAAAGATGATTTGCTGCATAGCAAGTCAGTGTGTGTGTCTTCAAAGCATATTGGTATGATAATGTAAAACTATTCCATAACACAGGAGTAGAAGTTTGAATGGCATGTCTATCTATTATAGCTTTGAAGTTATTCAAGATTTAAAATTTCTAATGGTGCTATTTAGCATAATTTAAATTGCTACAACTTTTATTTTAATTATGCCCCCCTTCGAAGAAGGTGAGGGCATATAGCGTTGCACATGTCGGCCGGTCTGTCGGTCTGTCGGTAGACTGTGGTTTCCACACAATAACACAAGAAGTTTTTGAGCTAGGACTTTGATACTGTTTAAGTGTATCATTCTAGTCAAAAGCTAGGCGAAGTTTGAAGATGGGTGACCTTGACCTAATTTCCAAGGTCACAGTGGTACCTGAGTTAACTTTGGTTTGCGCACAATAACTGAAGAGGTTTTTAAGGTAGGACTTTTATATTGCACAGGATAATAGTCCATATTTGGGGCTAGGCAAAGTTCGAAGATGGATGACCTTGACCTCTTTTTAAAGGTCACAGAGCCACTTTACTGAATATGTCATGCTTTCTGCATGATAACTTATACCTTGGAGCTAGAACTTTTATATTGCACAGCTTAATGGTTCTCTGTAAGGGCTTGGTTGATTTTGAAGATGGGTGACCTTGACCCAGTTTTCAGGGTCACAGAGAGATTGTAGTTAAACTATGGTTTCCGCACAATAACTCAAGAAGTTGTTGAGCTAGGACTTTGATACTGTACAGGTGTATCATTCTAATCAAAAGCTAGACGAAGTTCGAAGATGGGTGACCTTGACCTAATTTCCAAGCTCACAGTGGTACCTGAATTAACTTTGGTTTCCGCACAATAACTGAAGATGTTTTAAGCTAGGACTTTTATATTGCACAGGATAAAAGTCCATATTTGGGGCTAGGCGAAGTTTGAAGATTGATGACCTTGACCTCATTTTAAAGGTCACACAGCCACTTTACTGAATATGGTTTCATGCTTCCTGTGGTTTCTGTACAATAACACAAGAAGTTTTAAGTTAGGACTGGGATACTTTACAAGTCTATAGTTCATGCTAAGGGCTAGAAGAAGTTTAAAGTTGGGTGACCTTGATTTAATTTCCAAGGTCACGTTGGTACCTGAGATAAAATTAGGTTTCCACATGATAACTGAAGAGGTTTTAAACTAGGACTTTTATATTGCACTGGATAATTGTCCGTATTCAGGTCTAGGTCAAGGTTGAAGGTGGGTGACCTTGACCTAATTTCAAAGGTCACAGAGCCATTTGGTTGAATACTGTTTCTGCATGATAACTTGCATTTTAGAGGTAGCACTTTTATATTGCACAGCTTTATGGTTGCCTATAAGGGCTAGTTTGAGTTTGTAGATGGGTGACCTTGACCCAGTTTTGAGGGTAACACACAGACAGTAGACTTCCTTTTTTTTGCACAATAACTGAAGAAGATCAAGTGAAAATGAGTGACCTTGCCATAATTTCCAAGGTCATAAAGCCACTTTGCTGAATATGGATTCTAAATGATGACTAATTTTTCAGCTATAACTTTTATATTGCCCTTTTTTTTAGTCGTTTTTTAAGGGCTAGGTAAAAGTATAAAGATATGTGACATTGATGTATGATCAACCTTCACTAATTTTGTAAGGTCACGAGTGCCCCTTCTACCACTATTAATAGGGTAGCGAGGGCAAGGGTAATGAGGGAGGGGGGCATCTATGTTTTAGAAACATATCTTGTTCATTAGGTGAGCAATGGTCAACAACCCCCTAGTAGAAGTTGGAATGACATCTTTATCTATTATAGTGTTGAAGATATTCAAGATTGAAAATTTCGAATACTGCTTATTAGCATAATTTAAATTGCTACAACTTTCGTTTTAGATTCATTAGATGAGCAATGGTCAACAACCCCCTAGTAGAAGTTGGAATGACATCTTTATCTATTATAGTGTTGAAGATATTCAAGATTGAAAATTTCGAATACTGCTTATTAGCATAATTTAAATTGCTACAACTTTCGTTTTAGATTCATTAGATGAGCAATGGTCAACAACCCCCTCGTAGAAGTTGAAATGACATCTCTATCTATTATAGTTTTGAAGATATTCAAGTTTGAAATTTTTAAATGCTGCTAATTAGCATAATTTGAATTGCTACAACTTTTGCTTTAGATTCATTACATGCGCAATGGTCAATACCCCCCTAGCAGAAGTTGAAATGACATCTCTATCTCTAATAGTTTTGAAGATATTCAAGTTTGAAAATTTCAAATGCTGCTAATTAGCATGATTTAATTGCTACATTTGTTTTAAATTCATTAGATGCGCAATGGTCAACAACACCCTAGTAGAAGTTTGAATGACATCTCTATCTATTATACTTTTGAAGATATTCAAGATTTAAAATTTCAAATGCCCCTAATTTGCATAATTTTAAACATCTTCATTCCTTTGTATGAAATAGTCAAACTCTTTGTATGGAGGTATAATTATGCCAAGTTTGGAGTTTCTATGTATAATAGTGTTCGAGAAAAGTGTCGGACAAATTTGCTGGTAAAGAAGAAAGAAAGAAAGAATTTCAGGAAAAACAAAAAAGTGTGTGTTGACACACAACATGAATGTTACTTACAAAAATCATGCAAAATGGAGACATCATTTATAGTTGTGGGTCTTTGAGCCTTTGTGATTAAGAAATTGCTCAAGACTTTGCTCATTGTCATATCTGATTCTCTCAAAAAAAACATTCCTAATAGTGGTGTTACCAAAAGATGTCTTGTGAGGGTCTGTAGTCCATCGTCCATCCACAATTCACATTTTCGACTTCTTCTCCAAAGCCATCCACCAGATTCAGTTCAAACTTGGTGGGGATATGCCTTTGGTGGGTCTCTACCAAATTTGTTCAAATGGTCACACCCCATTGATTTTTGGATTTTTAGCTGAGGTGATCATATCACCTAAGCTTATACCACAGTCTCAAAATCCGTCGTCCGTCCGTCGTAAGCAATTTACATTTTCGACTTCTTCTCCAAACCGGAAGCTAGATCTGCTTCAAACTTGGTAGAAATGTGCCTTGGGTGGGTCTCTACCAAGTTTATTCAAATGGTCACAGTCCAGCGATTTTTTGATTTTTAATGAATTTTTTTGTTCTTTTTTGGGCAAATCTTAAAAAAATCTTCTTCTCTGAAACCGCTCACCCAATTGCTTTGATATCACACAGGAACACTCCATGGGACTCGTAGCTCTTAATTTGTTCACCAGGTGGCGTTGCAATTTTTCTCTAATTTTTTATGAATTTTTGTGTGAACATATCCATTTTTGTATATTATAACTATTTTCGACTTCTTCTCCAGAACCGTCACTCAGATTAAGCTGAAACATGGTGGATATGTTCCCTGTAGAAGGGTCAAACAAAGTTGTACACTATGTAGGAATCCTGCAGATTCCTGATATTTACGATTTTTTCAATTGGGGTACTTACAGGTCAATGCAGCTCTCCTATTGATTACTGTGGAAGTCAATGAGCATTCTAATGCTAATTCACATTTTTGACTTCTTCTCCAAAACCGTCATCCAGATTAACTTCAAACTTGCTGGCAATGTACCTTGAGTGCATTTTGGGTACCTGTTGGTAAATGCTTATATTCTGATTGTTTACTATGTAAATCAATTGGCCTCTGATACAGATTCACATTTTCAACTTCTCTAAAGAAACCGTCAGCCAGATTTACTTCATACTTTTTGGCAATGTTACTCTAGTGGGTTTCCACCAAGTTTGTTCAAACGGTCAACTTATGATTCACCTAAGCACAGGATCAGTCCTGATCCTCTAGTTTATGAATTTTCTTGGTTCTTTTTCGGGGCAAATCTTAACAAATTTTCTTCTCCGAAACCACTCACCCAATTGCTTTGATATCGCACAAGGAAACTCCCGGGGACTCCTAGTTCTGAATTGTTCACTAGGTGGTGCTGCAATTTTTTCCCTATTTTTTATGATTTTTGTGAGTTTTTGCTATTTTTGACTTCTTCTCCAGAACCATTACTCAGATTAAGCTGAAACGTGGTGGATATGTTCCTTGTGGAAGGGTCAAACAAACTTGTTCAATAGGTGGCACTGCTGTGGATTCCTGATTTTCAGCAATTTTTTCAATTCGGGAACTGATCGGCCAATGCAGCTTTCCTATTGATTACTATGCAAGTCAATGGGCATACTAATGCTATTTCACATTTTTGACTCCTTCTCCAAAACCGTCATCCAGATTGACTTCAACTTGGTGGCAATGTACCTTGGGTGGGTTTCTACCAGGTTTGTTCAAATGGTTATGCTCCAGTGATTTTTTGATTTTTAATGACCTCGTTTCTGGGGTCACAGTGCAGCATACATGAACTTTACTCTTCACTATACCTTCAGAACTACTTGAACTGGGACCTTGATGTTGCACATGTTGGTGTTCTTCTATAAAGGTCATACTTACAACATGGATGACCTTGATCCTATCCCAAGTTTACAGAGCTGCAAGTGTGATGAATGTCTAGGTCAGCTGAGCATGGGCTGTTCACACAGCCCTCTTGTTTTAAATATGTAAGTTCACTGATTTATTACATGTCCATATTTTTTATCAGGTCCTGGGTACCAGGTATTGGTTTGTCTATGATCGAGCGGGGCTACACAATGATGCAAGATGTTTATAGTCTCACCCCACAACAAATGATGGATTTGTACAAGGTGAATCTCTTCTTCCTGATTTCGGTTATTTTCTCATTCTTTTGCATAATTTATCTCTGTAGTAAGCACTTTTCTTCTTCTCTGTCTATGTGTCACTTACGGGGTTTGTAACGTACCTGTCATTCTTTGTCTTAAATTTTCTGGTTTGGTCTCTCAGCTTCTTTTCCCAATGTTCTACCTTATGGCATGGTGAAAACTATTAATCTTCACTGTGTTTCAAAACACATGCAATCACTTTCAAGTTAATATTTCAAAAGATTGTCATCTCAAAATTGTATGCACAATTGACATTCAAACTGTTTTCTTTAATGGAACATCTTATGATAAAACAGGCACATGGACACAGAACACTGTGACCCATCAGCCCATATCTTTTTACCCTGTGGCCACACTGGTGCATGGAATTTTGCAGTTGTAGCCAATTTGCCTAAAAGAGGCTCTGGGCTCTGTGTCATTTGTCTTAGCTAAAGCCACAATGAGCAAAATCATGTCTTTCTCTTGTCGTTAATAGTTATGGATAATGCAAGTTCAAATATTATGAATGGCATGTTTCAATAGTTGAATACATTTTGAATTATAATTAGCCAATTTGGCTTAAGGTTGAAAAATGATGTAAGCCAAATTACATTAATTGTAGCCACTGGCTATTTGGCTGATGAATAGCACTAGCCCAGCTATGGAAATTATGTCTTAATGACAAAATAGATGCTGAAGTCATTTACAACATAAGATTCTTGCTGATGATCTTTAATGGTGAAAAGTTACATGCCAATATATCAGTGATTATAGTTCAAATATGTCATGGCACAATGAATTACATTCAGTTTGAAACAATTTGTATTGTCAGTAGGTAGTAGACTACGGTTATAAATCCTTCTATTTTACATATTAGCCCTTTTTGGGTCTAAAAAATCTGCAGCAATTCATATTTAAAATTTGGTGAACAGCATTTAACACATACAAATGTCACATTCAAATTGTGCTCAGTCCAGGGTCATATTGCAGTTCCTCAGCATATATTTCTCACCAGTCCTGTCAGACAGTGCATCTACCTGACCATAAATGCAGTAACTGTGTATTGCAGGAAACCTCACTCAGCTAACTCTTTTTAAAAAGAAAAGCTATAGATTGCTGAAAATAAAATATTTTCGCAATTACAGTCTGTGTTCATTTGGGATGTGCAACCATGTATTGCTGATATAAAATGTTTTGGTCTACTATGGTAAAATTGTTGCATGACAAAATCTGATATCACATAAGTAAACATGCTTTGTATTATCAGTAGTCTGAAGTTGCTTGGAAGATTTTTGAAAACAGGAATGACTGTACATGAATACCTTAGCAGTGCTGACACCTATTATCATGATTATCTGATGACAGTATTACTGATATACATGTACATTGTTTTGGTCTGCTGTTGTAAAGTTCTTGCATGCAAACATTTGATATCACAAAGTAAATATGGCTGTGTAGAACCAGTTCTCATTTCAGCATGTTTCTTGTACATTCTAGCTAATGGTCTCAAGTCCAGGGTTTGACCTAAGCAATTTTATGGAGGATTTTTCTCATACAAAGGGCACAAATTCCCATACATCTTCAGAAGATAATATAATTTTCAAGGATATGGATGACCTTGGAAGGGACAGGTGACCTGTAGCAAAGTCTCATTGGATACAGTACTTGTGATCCTGAGCCTATGGGAGTTAGACATATTGAATCAGGTTACAAATTTGCCTGACTGTTGACATGCAATGTTTGCTTGGACTCTGTGTGTAGTTTTATTCAGGTTTGGGCTGTACTCATCTGAAGCTTCAGTGTACAAGTTAACTCTTTCAGTGCCAAGTGTTGGACTATATCAACAGCTTTCTTCAATATGCTTCAGGCGTGATGTGCCAGAAGTGCACGGAGGAAAGCTGTTGACCTGGACCATCATTCTATGCAACTATAGGCATGCTGGTACTTGAATGAAAGGCCTTTGTACAAAGAGTAATAATATAGTGTTCATTTGATCATTCAGAGAAGTTCTTGAGTACTTTGACTTTAGATGCAGTTGGTGGTGAAAGAGTTAAGGTTGTGCAGATGGAGTTAATCCACACTGGGTTGTCTATTGGGGATAACATTGGTGTGCATGCCCAACCACAAAAGCACCCAACAAGTGATACCAACTTTATCCCAGTTGACAATCCAGTTTAATATGTAGGCCCGTCAATTTTACAAAAGGACATGCCATCTTCTCCCTTGACACTGTTATTGACTTGACATTTGCTGCGTGTACATCACAATGCATGAAAGTAAACAAATGCCTGGGTAACGTAAATGTTGTTCATGTGCTACATGCTTCAGCTTGCACATTGTCAGATCGGAGAGAGATTTAAATTTTAGTGTTCTAATATGAGGATGACCCAGTTTAGGTAAGCTCAGGACATGGGAGGAAAAAGTTGTGCTTGCATTTGGCAACACAGACTGAAGGAAAGTCCCAAGTCTTCTGGTCAAAACTTTTATTTAAAGGTATATTCATAATCCTGCTGGTGCAGAGAAATCGAGTGAACAACCGATTATCACTTCTGGGCACGAAGGTCCTTGCATTTAAATCTGTGAAAACAAATATTTGTTTTAATGTAACTGTAATATTTATCATGGAGTCCCGGGTGCTGGTGAATGATTTTTGCTTGTCCCTTGGAATAATGATAACAAACACAAATTGCTAAATGCTATGACCTTTATTATACAAGAAAAATTTTAATTCTTTGAAAACACACACACAAATATAATTTTCTTAAATGTTAAACTACATGATGAACTAAAGCCTATAAAGATCACTGCCAGAAAATTTATTTAACCAAGTGCAGTTGAGAAATGTGAAAACTTTATGGTCAGCAAGGCACTTTACCACTCCCCCCCCCCCCCCCCCCCCCCTTAAACTAGCTAAAATCTGCTGGTGGTCAAATGTCATCTGCTTCAGTGTTTGCAACTTATTTCAACAGTAATGAAAAACTGAGAATTGCAGATGAGACCTATCAAGAGCACATGCCCCAGGTCAGCATCTTGGCTTAGCATGGGTTGGGCAGTCGTAATTCAAGGGGGAAAGGGTTAACGGCTGATTCAGCATCTTTGGCTGTTAACAATAAGTATTTACTGTAGTAAACTCACTGACCTTTTTCTGCTGGCAAATTGTTTGCTATGCCAGAGATGCCAACATTCAAAATGCCATTTTCAGGGACATTTAAGTAAGAACATCAGGGACAGAGCATATTTAACAAAGAATATATAAGAAAATACTTCATTTCACTGCAGGACAAACACTGCAAATTGGTCAAAATTTCAGCTAATTTCAGGGACTGTCCCTGATGATGAGGGACAGTTGGCATCTCCACCATCTATGGCATTTATGAAATTTGTAAATTAAGTTAGCTTCATAAAGTTGCATATTCAGTCAGATGTAAAAGGCTTAACTTGTTTTCAAGCCTCCAGTCTTGTTTTTCATGGTTGATTTATAATACAAGGGACAATGTTCTGCTGCTGGCCCCACTGTAAACTTGTTGACTTTGATGTAACATGCGACATGCACATTTACGAAAAAGAAAAACTTAGAAAAGTGTCCAATGTTTCGTGGCTTTTAATTCACATCCCTGATGGTCTGTAGACCGTTGTTGTTATTTTCTAAATACATGTCAAATTTAAATTTAAAATTGGCAACATATTTTGTTCATTCCCATTTTTCTGTCTTGTATATAGTACTACAATTACATTATGTAAATTACAGCTTTGACATTTTAATGTCCTTGTATAACTTAATTTACACTATTTAAAAAGAAAAGGTCTCACTATGAATGAAGATCAATAAATTAAAGCACCATGAATATATACTTGTGTGTGTGTGATATATAATGATCTATTTTCATATACAGGATGCTTCATCTGACATAAAAATATAAACTTAAGCCATAATCATTTTACCAAAAGTTGGTTCCGGTGTAAAATAGTATAAATTAGAATATATCTTTCATCACTAGAAAACATGTGCATTATTTGTTGCATTGGTTCAAAAAAAAAAAAAAGACAAACACTGGAATGTTAATGGAACATACTGAAGTCAAAATATATGTAATTTGAATATGCCAAACACACAATTCTGAACTAAAGTAGGTCACTTGCATAAGTAAAGTTCAGTTCAAAGTGAGAAAAGGTGATAAAACATTGATCGTACTTTATAACATCACATGAAAGTGGCCTTTCAATTTATGTGAATTTTTCACAGGCTCATAATAGCAGGTAACATCAAGTAAACAAAATGCCTTGAATACTGATTTGAGTGGAAATATATGTACCAATACTAATTCATAAATTTGAAAAGTGATTCACTTGTATATTCCAAACCTCATGCACATATTAATAAACTTATGAGTTTTTGCATTATAATAAAAAATGAAGCCCATTTGAAAGCAAGGCTGCACAACTTTGTAAATATAGCTGTTAAGTTTGCATGTGGACATGACAACACAAATTTGATGCCTGTTCCAGATAAGTTACAAAGTAAAAAAATCTGTTCTGACATTTACATGTTTTGAAATTGAAAAATGCAGATCAGAAGTCATCTCAGATAAGTGATTAGTGTTGCTAATGATTATTTTAAACACACCATGAACTTTCATGAACATTGAACCATTATTAGTCCGATAAGAGCTTGGGTGCCCTAAAGTTCAATTAGGCCCTTGTGCCTGTACTATTGATGTTCCACTGTATATTGGTGATGCAAACAGAAGGGGAAAAATGACCTAAATTGATAAATATGGCAAGCTGATTGACTTTCACACAAATTGAAAAACAGGCCATGCACCAAAACATACAACTAACGTATGATGCATGTCCGCACACAATAATTGTTCAACATGAGTTATGGAAAAAAAGTTTAATAAATAAATAAATTAAATAAATAATGTGAATGAATAAGTGTCATCGTGGCTATGTACACTGAGTTCCAATACAAAGGATTTGTTTCATATCTGAGGTCCCTATGATATATATTCAGTCTAATGGCTACTCCCTGCAGTATGTTTTGCCTCATCAAGACCGGGCCCTGATCTTGCTGGAGATCAAGCCTGTGATACTTGTGGAAGGCCTCGGCTACCCTGTGTTATTGATAGACTGGCACAGTAGCGCCAGCTATTTGAGAGCACCTCTGTTGGTCTGATATTACAGGTGGTCTCAAAATACAAGTAAATGTGTGTTGAACAAAAATATTAGCGTCAAGAAAGAGTGGTCTTAAAAGTTTGCGTGATCTCTAATGAGAGGTTGCTTTTACAGCATATACCACTGTATAACCTACAAAGGCATGGTACTTGGTTATTGCTGCTAGATCTACTCTCCTATTACCAGGACAAATACCATTTTTAGTTAATACTTTGTTACTACATGTACTGGCTGAGAGAGGTGTTTTGATCACCAATAAAGAGACCTGAACACATAATCACCATTGCTGCTGGTGAATACATATCCATCTGGTCTGGTACTTTCATACTGATAGAGGTACACTAACATCACCGATCAATTTATTTTGGGTACTGTATGTTTTAATTTCTGGTGGAGTTATTTTATAATGACATGAAGCGCTTTTGTTCTATGACACTCTTTTTGACCATGCATGTCAACAACACTCACAAGAAAAGTAATTTTAAATCAGAGCTCTGAGTAGTCCGTCAAAAGTAATTTCCCATGTGTTATACTTTCAGTTGTTGGCACAGAATTATCTTGCATTGGCTCATACATCTTTAGCTGTCCAAACTAACTCTTTCAGTGCCACATTTTGGACTGAGTCAACAGCTTTTCTTGGCATGCTTCCAGCACAATGTGGCCAAAGGAGGACAGCAGTGGATCTAGACCATTTATTATATTCTGTCTAATTTGGACATGCTGCTATTCGAATGAAAGGTCTTTTTACAAGGATTATCAATCTATCACCTTCATTATAATTTAGAGCAGTTCATTTTAAGTAGTTTGACTTAACCCTTAAATTGCTAATTTAAGATTGAGTCAACAGCTTTCCTCGGGACACTTTGCGCGCAAAGTGTCCTGAGGAAAGCTGTTGACTAAGACTACTTTTTGCTTCAGACAAGGCTTGCTGGTATTTGAATGAAAGGTATCTTCATGAGGAATTTGACTCTTTTAACCATTATTTGTTTAATGGTAATGAGAAAGCAGCTATAGCAGTGATTAGCACTTTAAGGGTTAAGTTGCAGTTGGCACTGAAAGAGTAGAAAAGTAGAAAAAAATTGTTGTACATTGTCCTTGTATAAGGTAGGGTCCTGGCACCAGTTTTTGTTGGACGTCAGTTTTCGTGGCACGCTGAGCGATTTTAGTCAATGCCTGACTGCTCAGTGTGTTCACGTTTTAATTATCCCCGGCCCACGAAGTGGGGGAGGGGATATGGTAATGGGCACCGTCCGTGTGTCCGTCCGGCCGTCGGAAACAAATTTTGTCCGGCCCATATCTTCTACATTATTAATGCTACCTCTTCAAATTTTTTATGGTGGGTAGACCTTAGGTAGTAGGTGTGCATAGGCATTGTTTTGTGTGGCTAATTACTTGCATTAATTAATTAATTTATTTACAAAGTTCGTTAAGCAAGACAAATTTTGTCCGGGCCATACCTTCTAAACTATTAATGCTAGCCCTTTGAATTTTTTATGGTGGGTAGACCTTAGGTAGTAGGTGTGCATAGGCATTGTTTTCTGTGGCTAAATACTTCCATTAAT